>JANJPH010000133.1:0-27015 GCA_030407195.1 [Candida] tunisiensis
ACCAGGTGAGGCATTCAATCTTGCACCAAAGGAGCTCCTCATTCCCTCTAGACCGCCACCAAAGGAGACGACCCCAGTCGCTGAGAGGACAGCTGAGGTCACAACACCCACTTCTCCGTCGCGAAAGCGAAAGCTGTCTGAAGATGCACCAGGATCCGTGGAGAAGCGCCAAAAGATAGCAATTGGTGACATCATTGAGATCGCTGACGACGATGTCGTTGAGCTAGACTAGCATGGAGGCCCTGTATGATAGTGAGTAACGAAAACGTCTATCTATATTACACTAAACGGCAACTGCGACCATTAAGCCGATGTACCAGAGTGGCATCCACATGCCGACAACCACTGCCCATGTCCATACATGGAGACCACGCCAGGCCCAGAGTAAGCTTGCCACCACATTGGGGAAAAACAGAGACACCAAAATCGCCCATAACCAAGGCGACGAACACAGAAGTAGGGGATAGCTCGTTGAACGTGCCATACCTGGCCGCAGCCAAGCCAGGGGCACAGTGATGACGCCGAGAGCCAATGCCAGACTAAAATTGAGGGTGGCCAAAGTTGTTAGCAGGACACCGTGTAGCAAAATTGCAATGGCGTGGAGGTAGGTCACGACAATCGGACGCACTGCTCCTTTTAGTTGCGATGTCATCACGAGTGGTGTAATTGACAGCGCGCCCACGCTGTAAATAAATAGTTGTGCCTGAGTGGAAGGGAGTAACAGCGCTGTCCAGCCAATGGCCAGACACCCGCCCCATATAGCCGCCATCACTGCCATAGGCTTGAGTACTTTGTCGACAAAGCTCGCCTGGGCAACTGCTCGAGGTGGAGATGTCGCATTGCCAGCCGCTGGCGTCTTCGTGGGAGCCTTCGACGCCGCCTCGGCGGTGTCCACGATGGAAGCCCCGCGCAGGCCAATATAAATAGCCATGAGCGAGTACGAGATGGCGATGAGCATGGCGGCCGGGAGGTATGTGCCAATCGACACAAAGTTGCGTGGGGTGAGCAGGAAGTAAAAAAAGAACGACTGGTGGAAATGCTCGAGCAAGTTGTTGATCGAGCGCAGTGTGCTTTCGGCGACGCGGCCAAACGTGGTGATGTCCGCGGGACCCTCGGTGCCATGAGCACGAAGGGTGATGGCATCAATGCGCCAGCCGGAAAAGTTTTCTGAGCCGGGCCCTGGACGCAGACCGGCTGATAGCTGCGCCAGCACAGACCGCGCCAGCGTCAAGAGCCGGGCGGCGTAGCCGTTCCATTGCGAAAGACCCTGGACAACAACAGTCAGGTACTCTGCCCGTGTAACAAGCACAGCAGTGTTGATGAGGTCGAGATTCGGGAGCTGGCCATTGAGACCGCCGTACTGCACCTCGATCTCGGTAAAATGGTCGCCGGCATGAGGGTAGTCCAGCACCACGGCGCCCTCGATGCTTCCGGCGGTGTTCTCAAGATCTGTGTGGTACGCGGTGACCCAGTTCCTCAGAGCCAGGTGTGAATCCGAGGGCAGCACGAATATGATGTTCTTGCTCCAGATGGACCATTTCTTGAGATACCGTGCGAGGGCCACGACGAGGGATATGCCTCCTGTGTTGTAAACACCGTCCTTATTGACGACGGGTGCGGCGAGCACCATGGCCTCGGTGTTGTCGCCGCGGGGAGCGTGGAGGATGCCGTAGATGTTGGTGCCATTGTGGGTTTCCAGACCATGGCTCACTGCCCAGGGATGGACCGTGGTCTTGACGCCGATCTCGTCCAGCCAGCCAACCAGCGTCGCCGTACGTTCTGCCTCGGTGGCATTCTCGAGCAGCTGGATCTCCTCGCGGTAGCCACGCAGCAGGTTCCATTCGCTTTCGCGAAAGTAGGTGTTGGCCTGGGCCGGCAGAAGGGCGTTCTCCGAGATGTATGTGTTGCGGAACTGGCCCTCCAGCGGGAGCACCAGGAGCCACACCACGCCGACCACCGTCGTGAGCAGCGACACGGCCGGCAGCAGCGTCACGGCCCGCGACACAAGCCCCAGCCGGTCCAGCTTGCGGTGCACCTTCTCGAACAGACCCATGGCTGCGTTTGGGAACAGCTGCGGTGTCCTTACACATAAACATGACAAAACGTGAAGAAGATATATTAAAACGTAGAGGTCGCTAGCAGAGAGGCGGCGTTCCGCGCGTCGACCAGGGTCGGCTCGTCGGGGCCCTCCTCCTCCTCCTCCTCTCTATCCGCCTCCGGTATAGCCCGCTCCTCCGTCGGAGGGCCGTGGTACGCGGTGCGACGCGGTCTATCGCCGGCCCACGCGTCGCCCTTGGCCGTCTGCGACGGGCTCAGCGACGCGCGGCGGTGAGCGGGCGTGCTTTCGCGTCCGAGACGCGACAGCCCGCCGTTGGCATCCACCGCCCGCACGTCCACGCGCACGCTTTCCCAGATGCTCAGCTCCTTGCGGTCGGCGTCGATGGTGCGTCGCACGTACTCGGCCACGTATGCACGGATGTCCTGCTCTACGCTGCGAAGCAGACGCGCCTTCTCGACCAGCATGTTGCCAGTTACTCGCTTGACCTTGGCTGTCAGCTGCTCCTCCCGGCGATTGGACTCTTCGAGACTGTTCAAAGCATCGTCAACCTTGGAATGGGCAATGTTCTGCTGCGACTTGAGCCGGACAACTGCTTTGTGGCGTGACTTGGTCGTCGTCTGAGCCTTGATGAGTTCCTTCATGAGGAGGTGGCGGTTGGTGAGTGCCTCTTTTGCGACGTAGGCATCCTGAGCGATCCAAGCAATACCGTCTCCAAATGATGCGCTCTCCCCTGTCGCCTTGCGGATTTCCAGGTCGCCCACAGCCTTGGCCGTTTTCCCAAACTTGCGCCACATGTTGGCCATCTCGGGGTGGCGCTGATGAGCCCCAATTGTCTCGGCTGCTGCAATCAGGGCGTTGTTGCCGCTCCCAGAGCTTCCTGACGCGCTGCCTCCCAGCAGCGCTCCAGCACCGCCGCCCGCAGCGCCGTAGGCGCCGAGCAGGGCGACCTTTGAGCCAAAGTCCTCGAGTGCGGAGCCGAGTCCCCGCCGTGCGGTCGTCACGCGCTCCAGCTGACGGTGACACTCGGTGCCCACCAGGTACACCTCTTTGATGAGCGGACGGAAAGTCTGGAGCTCCACTGTCTCATCGTATGGCGGTGCAAACTGCTTCATAGCCTTCCGCGTGAGGCCAGTCGCCGGAGGGCGCTTCTTGATCACGGGAGCGTATGACAGATCTCGTTCAATGAAGTGAACCAGTTCCTCGTCGCGCATGAGGACCGGGTTCGAGGTCACACGGTCGAGCCAGAGCTGGATGTTGCGCTTGATCTTGGACTCGTCCTCGTCCGTACCAGCACCAGCAGACGTGGCCGCCGGGGGCACGCTGGGCACGAAACACTCTGGGTTTGCGCCGTTGAGGTGCTCAAACAGCCTCTCGAACTCGCGATGTGTCCGTCTGACGTCTCGGAAGGTGGTCGTTCGGAACCGCGGTAGATTAGTCCACGCATCGAACCGGATGGTCGGGTCCTTGCGTCCGTTGCGCTCCAGTCCAGTCACTTTAGTGGTGAGCTTGTACTTGCTGCGCTTCGCTGGTGCCTGCGGCGCCTGTGGCGCCTGCTGTGGCCGCTCCTCGTCCGCTGCAGCCTGCTCCTGGCCCTGGTCCCGTCCCGGGGCCTCGTCTGAGCTGTCGCCGTGGTCGCTGTCGCCGTGCGCCGGCTCCATTGCCTCGCCTTCCTCGCCAAGGGTGTGGGGCTGCGAGTCGTCGTCGGCGCTCTCGCGCTCGTTCACGAACGCCGACGTCTCGTCCGAGGCGAACGGGTTCGCGTCCGGGTCGTAGGGCTCTGCCGACGCCATTGTAGTGAGAGTAGCCCGCTTTCCGCGCCGTTTGTGTTGGTTCCCCCCGTCTTGCCCCGCAGAACGTCCAGGACTGCTGGCGGACGTGCGGCTCAACAGCCGCCAACTGACTGCCAGCTCAGAGGAAGGCCGCTGCCAGAGACAAGATTGCGCAGAGGATGGTGCGGATGGTGCTACGGGCCATCCGGCCCGGTGACCGGGAGGTCAAGGGAGTCATCTTTGACATGGACGGCACGCTGTGCAAGCCGCAGACCTGGATGTTTGGTGAGTCTCCGGCCCCGGCCACCCTTCTGAGGACCATTCTGACACAGGCAAGATGAGGGAGGCCCTTGGCATCACGAAGGGCATCGACATTCTCGACTACGTGCACTCGCTGCCGGATGCAGAGCAGCTTGAGGCACAGGAGAAGCTCATGGCCATCGAACGCAAGGCCATGGTCGACATGATCCCGCAGGAGGGCCTCAATGAGATCATGGACTACCTAGCCGAGAAGGACCTCAAGAAAACTATCTGCACCAGGAACTTCCCGATACCCGTCGAGCATCTCCTGACGAACTTTCTTAGCAAACACCACTTCGCCCCTGTCATCACACGTGAGTTCAAGCCCCCCAAACCACATCCAGCTGGTATTCTGCACATCGCCAACGCATGGGGCATTGATCCAAAGCATCTCATCATGGTAGGCGACTCTGTCGACGACATGCGGGCTGGCCACAACGCCGGAGCAGCTACGGTCCTCGTCTCCTCCGACGTAAATGGCCATCTCAACGATGTCCCCGAAACAGACGTCGTAGTGCATTCCCTCGAAGAAATCATCCCCCTCATAGACCATGGGTTTGAGATAAAGGAATAGATATCAAATTACCGTATAACGAACTCTCGCGTATTGGTACAGTACTTGACACCCTTGTAGGGCTTGACGCCCTCGCCGAGGCCCCGAGCGCTCAAAATGCGTAATGAGTCCACTTTGATGCCACTAGGCACCACACCCTGCGCCTCGTAGCTAAGCGTAACGTGGCTCGGGAATAGCGCGGGGCCTGTAGGTTCCTCTACTTCTGTCGGTTTTGGCTGATCCGCAGTGCGGTGCGCGTTCCGGGACTTCTTGTCTTTCTTTTCCTTCCCCGCGCTCTCTTTGGACTTCTTTTTCTTCTTTTTGGTCTTCGACTTCACTTTGACTTCTGAGTCGCCAGGCGCCTCCGAGTCTGGAGTGCCCGTCCGAATGAGGTCAGGCGTGGACGATTTGATGGGCTTTGCCACTTCTGGTGTTGCTGGCTTACTGGGTACTGGTGTACCACGCGGAGTGGCACCCCTGGTCTCTGGAGTGTTTACCGTTGTTGGATCCTCGTCCTCTGAGTCCTCGTCGATGGGCAGCACAATGCCACGCAGCGTCGCATTCCATCCAAGCTCTGTTTTGGGCCCAAATCTCCATTGGCCCTGGGCGGTGCTAGTATCGTAGTGATAGTCACCAGCCGACAGGCGCAACACTTTGATGGTTTTGGCCTTGGCGCGGTCGCAATAGACGTTGACGACAAGGTTTTCAACGGCCTTAGTGCCGCGATCAACTGCCGTAGACACGCGTACCTCAAATTCATCCCGGTTCATACCTAGTCCTTGCCGGAAGTCTGCTTGCACGAGACCCAAATTAACATCCTCCACTGTGTAGCTTGCCAGCAAGTGACGGCCATCTGGTGGTATAAAGCTGAGTGTACCAGGACTCTCGTCCCACTTACTCAGTCTCACACAGCGGTGAAAACTCGGATACTCAAGTTTGTGTCGGCCTGCATTGAGCGTCAGCTGGATGTCAGGAATACCAGAAAGTCGGCTTGTGAAGAAGATCACGCCCTCTGCACGCGCGACTAAAGGCTTTGGTGACGATATTGACGTTGTAGTACCCGTGTAGAATGCACTGGAGCTGCTAATGCCACCGCCACCTGCTGAGCCTATGCCCCGCCGTGCAGGAATGATCACATATAGTGTCTCTATGATGTCGACGAACAGCTCGTTATTGGTGTGCCGAACATTCGGCCTCCGCCACGGAATGCTGCTCTGTTGGCTAGCATAATCATTGCTGTGTTGTCCCTTGCCTGCTCCTGCGACCGGCGGCGCCCCCGATAGAATCTTGGAAAGAACGCCACCATGCGGCACTGCGTCTTTGATCACGTTGGGCTCGGTGAGGTAGGGATAACCTGCGTCGAGCATTTCGCTCAGTACCATCGCTGCCACATGGTAATTCGTTTCGATCTTTGGCGCGACGAGTGGTGCGCCAAAGTAGTCCTCAAAAGTCTCGACGATGCGGTTCACAAACTCCAGCGGCACCATAACAGGCATGTCACTGGAACAAGGCAATAAAAATACCAGATTGCCATACCTGTGGTGGAACAGGAGCCTGCTCGGGGTCACCTCAATAACGGGTGCCGCTCCCTGTTGTGCGATCGCGTCATCTTCGTCGAATTCATGACCCAGGTCATTTGACACCGGCTCGATGACCAATGGTACCAAGGTTTGGTATGACGGCGGAGTAGCGGCAATGGGGTAGTCCAGAACAAGTCGACCGGTCGTATCGACAATATACACCGCCTCAAACGCCGGCATTTCGCTTGCGCCGTCCTTCAGTTGTTGACACACGCCGTCAACTATGACGTGCGGCTCATGTTCATGCTCACGTGACCACACTGGCCGCCGCCACCAAAGGTAACAATATGGAAATAGATAAAAATGCTCTATTGTACAATTCACTGCGCCTGTATCTCCAGCGGCAGCCGTGCCATAACGTCGAAGCTACCTGTGCCAACCTGTGCAACCTTGCCTGTCACGATGCGGGCCGAGGGCGAGTCAAGCGTGTCGCAGTCTCCGTTGAGCACAGCTTTGGTCAAAAACTGGCACGTCGTCTCGTAGGACATCTTGAGAAACGGCGATGTGACAGAGTCCATGCCCTGTCGGTTGAAAGCAAGGTAAGTGCCTTCCCTGGTCATCATGTCGGCAATGAGGTCCAAGTGGCGGCGGTTGACCGTGATCGCGTATGTTGCGAACACTCTGTCTATCTCGTTCACGATGGTGTTGCGTGCGGCTTCAACGCCGTACGTTTTAAGGACCGCCATAATGTCGTTTGACCGGATGCCATCCACGTCGATGAACGCATCCTGTTCCCACATGGCTGGGAAGTTGACACCTTCCGTCACCAGTGTGCGTTGTCCCTTCTCGGCCTGCGGCCTAATACACCTGCCAATACGAGGGATTTCACGAACCACGACCTTGCGGCACAGTTCTTCTATGATGTTGACCATGAGAAGCTTCTTGGTGTCCGCGGGATACTGTAATTCAAACTCGCACCATTCGCCTCCGTCGTCGTCAAAGTTGAACCGTTTCAGCGATGCAATCTTGCCAACCAATATACTCTGGCGCTCCTTGGCTGATTCTGACAATGCAAGCCGGGGATTCGAGTCCACATCCATCCCAACGTCGCTCTCCGAGTCGCTCTCAGCAGCCTCGTCATCTTCCTCATCAGACTCCGAGTCGGAGTTTCCTCGCGCAGCCTGTGCCTCTTCCTCATCGGGATCATCATATGACACCGCCTGCTTCATCCTGCCTCGAATCTTCGCGTCATCGGCGTCCTCGTCGTCAGACTCGCCATCCTCTGCGTCGCCCTGACGACCGCTGCGCGGCCTGTCCGTTGCAGTGATTTCGGTCTGATTCTTGGCGACAGCCGCTCCGATCAGTGGCTTTGCATCTGACGTCTGTTTGCCTTGCTTCTTGATCTCCTTCTTCACCCGGTCCGAAAGAGCAAAGAGTAGTTTGGTCGTTACAACCTGCTCGAGCTCGCTTTGCTTAACATCATGCTCGGCCTCATACTCGTCCCTGGTGTAAAATTTCAGGCGCACATGGTAGGTCCGCGCAGCATCACTGCCGTCTGGGCCAGCACCCGTGCGCTCTGTGACCTCTACGGAGTCAACCAGCTCGGACAGCACAATCCGTGCCACGCCACGACAGAAGACATCTGCGTTCTCGTCCGATACGTCGTTGAGTATCGGTAGAGTCATCTGTGGTGTCTTGATGTTCGCAGATGCCGTCATGATAATCTCGCGCATTCGCGGAATACCAAGCGTCACGTTAGCAGCGCCATGGCCAGCGAAATGGAACGTGTTCAGCGTCATCTGAGTAGAGGGTTCGCCGATAGACTGCGACGCAATAATGCCCACGCTCTCACCAGCGTCCACCAGTGATTGCATATACTTCAGCTGCATCAACATCTTGAACTTGCGCTCAGTCAAAGCATCCGGCCCAGCCTCTTTCTTGCTCTGGAAGCGATCCTTGTTTTCCTCGACGTAAGCATCCATCTGGTCGCTGAAGCGCTCTGAAATAGCCCCGAGGTACTTGTGTGGATCATACAGAGAGAGGACAGGGTCGTACTTGAGACTATCCTCGCCATACTTCTTAAGGTGCTTTCGAACCTTCTTAGCATACGCAGCAGCATTTTCAGTGTCAAGATGTTCAATACTTGCTGGCTGATGCTTCCCCCGCAAGGAATCAAAGTTGTCGAGGCAAAAGTTGAAATCCGTCAAATGAGACTCCTTGACGGTATCCACGCTGTCGCCTCCGTAAATGAACTGGATTAACGTTCCATCTGAGTCTCTCACCGTATTGTCGTATGCAGACCGCACGCCTTCTAGCTGCTTGATTAGCACCCGCTGCAGGTAGCCTGATGATGCCGTCTTGACCGCTGTGTCGATCAAACCTTCTCGGCCCGCCATACAATGGAAGTAGTACTCTTGTGGCTTGATACCGCTGAAGAACCGGCCCGTAATGTAGCCGCCAGCCCTAGCTTGTGTTTCATAAGGCTTGAAACTCGGCAGAGTTTTGCCGCTAACCATCACTGGCACTCGACGTCCTTCGAGCGCTTGCTGGCCGAGTAGACACATAATCTGCGAAACATTGACATTGGACCCCTTCGCACCAGACAATGCCATTGCCTGCATGTTATTGTAAGGAAACCGTTTCCACGTCCCGCCCGGGACACACTTTGACACGATCTGCGATGTTACAGCGTTGACCTTGGACTGAGTTATAGCGTCCAGAATAGCCAGCTTGTTGTCCTGACGCAGAATCTCCTCAAGGCGCTTCCTTAGTTCCCTGTCCGTTTCTTTGGTGTCTGTGGGCATGTTTGCTACCTCCACAGCCGCTTTTCGGCCGACATCAGCGTTCTGGTCGAGAATATCGCGACGCCATTTGTTGCCCTCGTCCGTGAGATGGAGATCTTCCATACCACAGGTGAACCCAGTGTGCATGACATATTTTGTGAACAAACGGCCAAGCACTGACAGCAGTTTGCCTGCAGTGTGCGGGCCGTAAATCTCGTAGATACTGTGGACAACACCATGGTCAGCAGCACCATATTGTGACTTGTCGAGAATTCCCATAAGAAGTTCGCCGTTCTGGAACAGTACTGTATTCTCCATCGAGCCTGCGCCCCAGTATTCGTTCTTGATCTTGTTCTTAGACCGCAAGTTCAGACCAGGGCGATCCAGCGGCTTGATGTTGAGCAACACAGTAGTGATGATTTGCTTACCGGTCCAAAGTTGTCGCGGCTTCATTATCACTGGTGGAACGGTCGCTATGCGCGCCGAAGTCGTGTGACCGTCCTCAGGACGTAGCGAGCCATAAATGAGTTGCTGATATTCTTCCTTTGTGAAGAATGAATCTTTCGACGTGAGCCATACGCCTGCCGAAATATGATCTTGAATCAAGCCGCGCAATGGCTTACCTGACGTTGGAGTAAGGTACTGCGAGTCCGTGTTTGCAACGAGCAGCGCCTCCGCGCGCGCATTTTCATTCTGGGGGAAATGCATGTTCATCTCATCGCCGTCGAAATCAGCGTTATACGCACCCGTGTTGGCGTAGTGCAAACGAAGTGTCTTCTCCTTCGGGAGTACACGAACACGGTGGCCCATCATGGACGCTTTGTGCAGGGTTGGCTGCCGGTTCATGAGCACCACATCATGGTTTCGAATGTGGCGGAAGACTTTCTTGTTGCAAAACTGAGACAAGTAGGCCCCGTGCTGACCCGCAGTCGACGGTGTCAGCAACTGGTTCGCAAGCGCTGTTCGTTGCTCAACCGTCATTGTATCGAGCGAGACGACAGTGCCGTCTTCATGTTGGATTTTGGTCGCACCGGGCCAAACATGCGGTCCGTTGATCACGGCACGCCGCAGCTCCTCGGCATTGTACGGGGTCACCGGCTCGGGGTATGTCAGTTTCACTGCGAATACAGGAGGGATTCCGATCTCGTTAGAGTCAATGTTGGGATCAGGAGAAATAACTGATCTTGCTGCGTAGTTGACGCGCTTGCCCATCATGTTCTTTCTGAAGAGACCCTCCTTCTTCTCCAACGCCTGCTTCACGCCCGGAGGAGGCAGGCGACCCGCAGGAGCGTTCTGATTCTTAGAGCTGTCAATGAAACCATTAACCTCATTCTGGACGGCTACGAAAGCGTTCATGAGCTGGTTGAAAACCACTTTTCGTTCTGCGGCGCCCTCCTTCGACGCCAGCAACGCCGTCATCTGTTCAGTCAAATCGCGAATCCGAAGACATGACGTCAACACTCTCGAAAGAAGCTCGTTCTGGAAATTCTCGTGCAGTTCGTCCCCGAGCTTAGACGGGGCCCGAAACCGAGTTGGTGGGACGACGAGGTTCTCAATGAAGAACATATCTGCCCTTATCTCACCCTTGAAGTCCGGGCGGGCGTGAAAAAGTGGTCGAACGACTTTGTACTCCTTGGCGAATACCAATCGCAGCAGGCCGCGAACCTCGTCCTGCAGAAGAAATCTGCTGCCTCCTCCCCGTGACTTCGGCATTGGCAGGGACGACACGTCCACACTCCCTTCATCATCTTCGTCGTCTCTGCGTCGTTTTTGGCCGACTCGGAGCAGGTTTATCCGCTCTAAGCCCTTTATCCGGTTGTTCTTCTCCTGGGCTTCGCGCAAGGGCTGCTCGAATATTTTCGAAAAACCATCTTTACGATACGCTGGGGAATAGCCTCCACAGTTATCGCACTTAGGGCGCGAGAGCAGTCGCTTGTAATACTCATGAATCACCTTCTTCCGCTCATCGACAACGGACGCTGTGCGCACGCCGCTGAGTGTAGAACGGCCATCTTCGAGTGCACGCGTAATGGCTTCCCGAACAAAAGCATCCATTCTCTTGCCGCGTTCTTGCTGTTGTTGCAGCCGCTTTTGCGACTCGGCATCTGCGGAAGGACCGTAGATGCCAAGAGACGGCTCTTCCTCGCCCTCTTCTGCCTCGTCGGCATTGTTGTCTGTAGTCTGCTGGACCCATGCGTCGGACTGGCCCCAGATCAGATCGAGCTCCCTGGACTCGAGCACCAGGCCATGCTGGAGGAGCTCCAGCTTGCACTGGTAGCGATAGGTCTCAGCAGCGCTGAGCTTGAACCGTCCGCAGAACACGCAGCTACTCCGCAGGAAGGTGAACATCTGGGCGAAAAACAATGGGTTGTAGACGGGAATCGGAAGGTGGATGTGGCCCATGTGTCCAGGGCAGAACCGCTCGTCGAGACCGCATGTGCTGCAGAGATTGCGGAGAAAGGCGCCCAGCGCCGGGTCGTACAGGCCGCTGGACGTGGGGTGTTGCAGCTGATCGAAGGCATTGGGGTTTGTAATCTGCTTGACGCTGAGCTTCTTGATATCCTCGCTGGTCAGGAACCCGAAGTCGACGCTCGTGATCTCACTCCCAACGGGAGTGGCGATATCCATCTGCGTTAGCGTGTGCGGGGGTGTGCAGCCAGGGCAGCGAGACACACCTTGCCAGCCAGACCGAGCTTCGTCGAACTGGATCGTCGTCGTCACCGCTGTGCTCGTGGTGAAGAAATTTTGGCCGCGAGACTGGAACGTGCATATTTCACAGAGGGTAACAGATGTGAGCGGCTCATGTGCGGCTCATGCGGCCTATGCGGCTCATGCAGCTCCTGTTCCTTAAAGGGTTTATAACCTATACTCCCGTGTTACGCTGACCTCTGTTGTGGAGGTTTAGGGTTACATCGGTATCGTTGCATATAAGGCTTAGAGTTAGAAGAATGGGGAGGACAGCTTTCCCCTGACTAGACAATTGATTATTACTGTACTCCATCTGATAAGTACGGTTGTAATTAGTCTGGTTGAGGAAGCCTAGATCTCTAAAGGTTCAATTTAGCTAAATTGCCCCGTTTACTACCACAAACTCTCAAAGAGGTCTAATCAACAGTTAAGTGGCCACTATGGTACCAAAGGGCAAGGGAAGAGCTACGGCTCCAGCTCAATCCAGCTCGGATGAAGCGTTTGATGCGGAGCAATCTATCGTGTCCCCCAGCGACATTCGCGTGGGACGAGTGACGGTTGATGATCGTCTGAATGAACTCACCGAGTCTCAAATCAAGATGATGGAGGGACAGAGGGCTATAGACGAGCGACTGAGGTCCCTAGAAGAGCGACACAAGGCATCGGACGAGCAACAGAAGGAGATGCACAGCATGCTCGAGAAACTGTTGCTCAACCTGACCCCGGCCGCCCCGACAGCTGACTCGGTGCCAGCCGTCGTGGTGGAAAGCCCTGAGGAACCGGCGAAACCGGATCTGGAGAAGGATTCCACCGTCGAGCAGGAGGATCCGGTGAAACCCGAACCGGAGCGGAACTCTACCGCCACTCCCTTGATCTCCGAAGAGAAGAGGGAGGAATTTCGCCGCAGGGACGAGGCGAGTTACCAGCGAGACTTGGCCTCGACCACTGGAGCGTCTAAATCACCCACGCCGATGACGGGGCTGTCGGAGACCAGCGTACCTGGAAAGGTTCCAAAAACCACGAAGACAGGACGGTTCACCATCCGCCCTAAGGATCCTTACCGCACCTTCGAAAGCCCCGAGGGTCGAGACTTCGCTCTGAAAGGATTCGTCGACTTGGACACGATGCGATCATGGGGAATTTACACTTCGGAGGAGGAGTTCGAGGCCAAGAACCCGAACTACCAACCCAGCACCAAGGGCATCGGATCGACTCAACCAGGCCTACGTATCGAGGCGCAGGAAAAGGTGTCTTTTCGCTTGGTATTTCAAATTATCGGAGTTCAACAATACTGTATGGCTGCCAAAATCCCGTTCTCCATGTGGGGCCAAGTGGCACTTCAGCACATGGATGCGAGCCATCCGGCTCACAAAAAACTCGGCCCCTGGTTTCAAAACTGGCTGAGAGTGGTTAGGGAGTGCTTCCAGCATGTCACCGTCAGTAAGCTGGCTAGTGACCGTATCAAGGCGCTCGTGACGTTGGAGCCGGTCGCTGGTAAGAAAGTCGAGGACTTCCTGAATACGTTCCGAGACGTCGAGACCCAAATCTCGTACGATCACCTGCCATATCTGGCCCGCCGTTTGATTCTCATTGGAAAGCTGGAAAACAAGGTGCCGTGTTGGGTGTATGAACCAGAATATCAATCACCTTCAGAGACGATGGAGGAAATGTACTCGCGGCTCTATAGTCGTGTTGGAAAAAAAGCATGCGAGATCCAGGACGAATCTCTGTCATACCCGGAGGGTGATGAACTTGTTTGGGCACAGTTTTCTCACGCCTTGCCACAGGAGCCCAACCCGACCACTACTATGGCGTTCGAGCATCGCGGAGAACAGTCGCGTGGCCAGGTGGAGTGCCATTTTTGCGACGGCCCCCACTATCAGAACGACTGCCGACACTACAAACTGGCCAGAGCTCAATTCCGTCGCCAATGAACACTCCTGTGCGGCTTGTGCGCCTAGCGTGCGGCGCGACTGATGCGGCTAGCGCGGCTCAGTCATGCCAGTTGTCACAGCGACCAGATCGGGCCTCCTCGGTCCCCGAGCCCATGCGGCCCTGCGTGTAACGGACGGCACGGCCGAACCTCCCCATGTGGCGATCGGTGTAGCAGGGCCGATCACTGTACCTATCCCGGCAGTAAGGCAGACCGCTCTAGCCAATGGTTGCTTGACGGCCCTGGCATCCCCGGGTATGCCGCGGACCGCCATGCTCTTCGCGGCTGCCACCATGTAATTGTCGGTCACCGTCCGTTGGCCGTGGCCGTATATGGCAACGCCATCCTGGCTCCTCCGCAGACAGCCGAGCAGGCCGAGGTGCGTCGCAGACGACGAGACTGGCGAGGGGATCGACGCCTACCGTTGCGCTGGCGTCGTGTGGAGGCAATTGAATGGGCCTCGGAGCACTTGGCACAATGCAATAAGGTCACGGAGCACCTGCTTCATGCCATGGAATGTGCGATCCTAGCCCCTATAGCTGTCCGCACCAGGGCTCGGCCGGAGCGATGGCCTACTACGTTGCTGAGGTGCGCTCTGGCAGAGTGTTTTGATGCATTGCGGAGAAGCTGTCCGAGTGAGGGACAGGAGCATCGCAATTGGACAATTTACTCAGTTGCTAGGCTGCCTCGGGATCCGGTGATTCCGATTCAGGCGGTCAGCCTGATCGGGAGGGCTTGCTGAACGGCCGTCAGACATGCCGTAAAGCTGCCCGATTCAAAACGAGAGGCTTCGGTGCACGAAAGAATCCGGGGTCGGCTGTTAGGCCCAACGGAGTAAGAGAACAAGCCCAGCTTCCCGCGGTGAACCGTCTTGGCACTGCAGCAACCCACTCGATTATGACCGGCGCTCGTTTACGTGCATAGCCGGAGTTGTCCCCGCAAGTGATTCAGGCATGGTGAGCCGGGGCTGGTCCCTTTGTCCCGGCCACCTTGCTTTCTTATCAGCCCGCCCTGTCGCCGTCTCGTTCGAAGCGAGGCGCGTTCTCGTGCGGTCCAATATTCTCATGCGTGCAGTGCTACGGAATATTCAGCGTCTGCTGGTTTTGCAGCGCAGCCACAGGGCCCGATAGGCGGAGGTACGAGCCCGATGCTCTTAGCGGTATCACGCCATACAGAGACTGTCGGCTTTGTGACGTAACAGTGGCTGTGTGACTTTATTTGCAACTTTCTTGTCGCTACGCCGCCCGTATTTGAGGGTCCACATGTCCACGCCCAGCCAGGGCGGGTATTCTGTAGCCCAGGAGCATGAGCTACAACCTCTACCCACACCCAAGGTGGTGATTAGCGATCTGCAAGGGGACGAGCCCATCTCCCGCACAACCAGCTCCAGATGGCCCGTTCAGGCAGGTATGAAATCATACGCAGCGCAGAGAATTGACTGCGTTCCCCCGAGGATGCCGATTAGGCAATCAATAAACACCGTCACTCAGATCAGGCAATCGCCAGAGAAAAATATCGGCGGCTCCAGCTTAATTCTGTTGCACCAATTCGCGGGGGGCGTCCCTACTTGCCGCAGAAATCGCAGCGAATTCCGCTGTGGAAACGGGCCGCTATTTCGGGTGGAGAAAGGGCCCACCCGCGGGCGGAGACATGGCCACCCGCCAAAGGTGACACATTGTAGCCTTCTTAGCCCGCCCTACTATGCATAGTTTGTCCCTGTCGCTCAGGGTCGTACCTTGCATAGCGCACGGCTTAGGTCCGCCTACTTTTGACATGGCGACCGACTCTCCGACTCGGGTGCATCAGCAAGCCCGAGCTGCCGGGGTCACCGTTGGAGACGCAGCGGCAGTTACTCGATGTAGAAGCTGTATTGGCATATTTTATGTGGTGTGCACAGATGTGCAATGTTTATCTGTGGCGGCCAACTCAGCCTTGTTTCAACATGGGCTGGAGGCATACTAGCCTTTCTGTTGTGCAAGGGTATTTCCGCAGCCGGCAGAGGCGAAAGTCATCGCCGAGTGCTTGCCGTGTCAACACAGTGTTGCTATTATTTAAACTGGCCTTTTTGCCAGGCTGATGTAGATTCCACAGGGGACATCTAGTTTATTGCCAACTTTATATCTTAGTTTGGCAGTTACATTCTCTCGTCAAGCAAACACTCGCTACAAGAACACACAACAATGAAGTTCTCTACCGTCCTCGCCCTCTCTGGCGCCACACTTGTGGCCGCTCAGCAGAACACCGGCCTCGTCCAGCAGCTCCCTGACGGCCAGGTCAACAACCCCACTGGCGCACCTCCCGGCGGCGCTCAGCCTCCCGCACCTACTGGTGGTGGTGGTGAGCAGCCTCCTGCTGGGGGCGAGCAGCCTCCTGCCGGTGGCGAGCAGCCTCCTGCTGGCGGTGAGCAGCCTCCTGCTGGCGGTGAGCAGCCTCCTGCTGGTGGTGAGCAGCCTCCTGCTGGTGGCGAACAGCCCCCTGCTGGTGGCGAACAGCCTCCTGCTGGCGGTGAGCAGCCTCCTGCTGGTGGCGAACAGCCTCCTGCTGGCGGTGAGCAGCCCCCTGCTGGTGGTGAGCAGCCTCCTGCCGGTGGTGAGCAGCCTCCTGCTGGTGGCGAGCAGCCTCCTGCTGGCGGCGAGCAGCCTCCTGCTGGTGGCGAACAGCCTCCTGCCGGTGGTGAGCAGCCTCCTGCTGGTGGCGAGCAGCCTCCTGCTGGCGGTGAGCAGCCTCCTGCCGGTGGTGAGCAGCCTCCTGCTGGCGGTGAGCAGCCTCCTGCTGGTGGCGAGCAGCCCCCTGCTGGTGGCGAGCAGCCTCCTGCTGGTGGCGAGCAGCCTCCTGCTGGTGGTGAGCAGCCCTCTGCTGGTGGTGAGCAGCCCTCTGCACCTGCCGAGTCTACTCCTGCTGCTGGTGGCGGCGGTGAGCAGCCCTCTGGCGCGCCCACCGTCCCTCAGGCCAACGCTGCGTCTGGCATCGCTGCCGGTGCTGCCGGTGTCCTTGGTGTCATCGCTGTCCAGTTCGCCCTGGTCTTCTAAAACAGCGGCCAAAACTAATTTATTAATATTTGAACCTGTTTTTAGAATGAAATAAACATTTTCATTTCGAGTTTCACTGACCGGATTATCTGGAGCTGATGAGCTGAGCTCATTTGTCGTGATGCGGTGCGTTAGGGTGGCGCCGTGGGGGTCTGAGTGCTGGCAAGAGGAGAGTCTGGCGTTTCAGGTAGCAGTGCCGTGAAGCACGGGGCCCCGTACATCAGGGGACTTCGTAACGGAGCAGGCTAAGGTGTCCCGTAGTTTTCACTTCACTACGGTAGACACAAGATACCTTCTGCACAGTGCGGACGGCATCGCAGAAGCCTGCCGGTGGCATGCTTAGCACCATACCGGGCGGGACCTGATCCGTTGTCGCTCTTCGACGCCCATTACCCCGCCCTCCACGCCTACCCCGCCAGCGCTGTGGGTCCTGCATCGCCGGGCCGTGTGGAAATTAAAAGCAGTGCCCGGTACCAAATGGCCGACGATGGCGTTAGGCCGCACGCTACAAAGCGCTACGGGTCACCGGCGATGACCTCGAACGGCATCCACTACGCGGCGCGTAGCCCGCTCTAGCCCTATGGCCATCTGAAGCCCGGGCTGTGACCATCGAGGATCTAAAATTTTCCGACCCGGTCCGCCATGTCTCACTCGTACGCGTTCTGGATGTCTCAGGCTAGGCGCCAGGTACTGTCCGCCAGGCGTCTCTGCCAGTACCAGCCATCACTGCCCTAATATGCGTGCCAGCGTGTCGCACGAACCCTGATCCAAGGTCTTCACACTACCATCGTCCAGGCCACCTTCTAGTAGAAAGGATGTCGGCCAACGGCAGAGTCACTCGGAGCAAGGCACGCGCAGGCGTCCCGCTCCACCCTGACGACCCCGGCACTGGCGTTAGTGCACACTTGAAATCTGAGGCTCTCGATGACGTGCCCCAGACTAATGGCACATCCCGGCCCCTTGACGACAAGCAGGTCAACGGCTCATTCCACGAGAAGAATACGGGACGGCATGCCGTGACTGGCTCCGGCTTCTTTCTTCGACCCCTTGCTTCTGGTTCTACTTCCATACGGGTGGATCCGCCGGCTGATCTGTCAAAGCAGCGTAGCCTTTCCGGTCAGGACTGGCGGTCTCTTGTGGTGCTCACGATACTAGCCTCTGTCGCTCGACTATGGGATATCCGCAACCCGCCTGATGTGATCCACGAGGAAGCACTGATTGGAGGCTACATCACACGCTATTTCTTTGGTCGCTTCTTCCTGGACATCAACCCTCCGCTGTCATCGCTTCTTTACGCCTACTTTGCCTACTACCTGGGCTATGACGGTCTGTTTGACTTTCGTGAGGCTGACGCTACCTACATCGGCCATGATGTGCCCTTCGTGGCCCTGCGAGCGCTGCCGGCCGTGTTGGGTGTGGCTACCATCCCTCTTACCTACATGACTCTCAAGCTGAGCGGCGTATCGCGGTACGCAGCAATCCTGGGCTCTGTGTTTGTGATGCTGGACCCCATCTTGGTATCGCAGCACCGCTTCATCTTCTCGTGGCCCATACTCCTCTTCTTCACTGTTCTAACCGTGTTTCTGTGGAAGCGCTTCGAACAGTGCCGCACTTTCAGCCTTAAGTGGTTTGTGAATGCAGTGGCACTAGCCCTTAGTGTCGGAGCTACGGTTTCTACAAAGTGGGTGGGTATCTTGACGGTCGCCTACATCGCGTTCTGCAACTTTTACCAGATTTGGTGGTCCATTGGCGATCTGACCGTCTCCGCGCGTCGAATCTTTGGTGGCATTGCTGCTCGAGCCGCCATTTTTATCACAGTTCCGCTGGCAGTCTACATCGCTGTGTGTGTCACCCACCTGCGCCTGTTGCCTGCGAGTGGCGATGGAGATCCGCTCATGCCAAGTGACTTCCAGAACCACCTCGTGTTCAACAAGCGCGATCCGGTGGCAGCCGACGTTTCGTACGGTTCCATCATAAGCATCAAACACCTGGCGACGAACGCTTACCTACACTCGCACAACTTCTTCTACCCGGGTGTTCCGCGAGGCACGAATCAACAGCAGGTCACTGTGTACAATCACAAGGACCTGAACAACATGTGGGTGGTCGAGAACATCACGCTGCCCCTGCCCGGTCAAGAGCACCATCGTGTGGAACATGTTCCCGTGAAGAACGGCCAATACGTAAAGTTGCGCCACTTTCAAACCACCCGCCGCCTCCACAGCCACGCCGTCCGCGCTCCAATCTCAGAGCTCGATTATCAATTGGAGGTGACAGCGTATGGCGCAGACGGCTATCCCGGCGACCTCAATGATTTGTGGGAGTTGGAGCTGGTGTCGTCGAGATCGGCGCCGGAGGCTCGTGACAAGGACACATGGCGGACCATCCAACACGTTTTCCGACTGAAGCACTCCATGACCAAGTGCTACCTCTTCTCGCACAATGTCAAACTCCCCACATGGGCGTTTGAGCAGCAAGAGGTGACGTGCGCTCGGCACGGCACCTTTGAAAACTCCCTCTGGTTCGTTGAGACTAATTACCACCCCATGATCAACGAGACTTTGGGTCACGAGTTCTTGGACTACAAGCCGCCAACTCTCGCCACCAAGCTTGTCTACATGAACAAGGCCATGTACAATGCCCGGAAATTGGTGGCAGCGGTCAAATTCTGGGACGCGCCCGCCTATCTTTGGCCCTTGCTGGAGAAGGGTATTGGGTACTGGCGTAAGCACCATCGTCAAGTCTACTCTATCGGCAACCCTGTCGTTTGGTATGGCTCCCTCGGTAGCGTATTTGCTTACGCACTGTTCAAATTTGTTTCGCTGCTGGCCGTAACGCGTGGAGTTGTGCTCAGCGACCCCAAGCTGGACGAATACGACCATAACGCGGGCAACTACTTCATTGGCTGGCTCATCCATTTCGTGCCGTATTTGTTCATGGAGAACGGCACAATCGCAGACTACCTGCCTGCCCTGTTCTTCTCTGTCCTCTTGTTCGCCGAGACATGGGACCTCGTCATGACAAAGATCGTTCGGAAGCAGGTGGTGGCGGGAGCGCTCACGCTGGCCGTGCTCACGGCGGTGATCGGGAGCTTCTGGCTCTACTCGCCGCTGGCGTACGGCGACAAGTGGCTTGAAGAGCGGTGTCGGTCATTGGAGCTGAGGCCTGGGTGGGAGCTGTACTGCGAGCAGTACTTGAAGAGCGACGAAGCCTACAACGAGTACGACAGCGAGAACCTCAGCCGCTATGTGTACATTGACCCTGATCCAGCATACAAGGAGAAGGCAGCGATTGACGTCCAGGGTCCCAAGCCGACGCCGTTCGCGCCACGCATGGACGCGCCCATCAAGCTGGACGTGACGCGGCCGGAGATCCAGCGGGCGCTGCTCAAGCACAAGGAGAGGATCGACCAGGAGAACCTGGACCAGGCCAAGCAGGTGCTCTCAGTGCGCAAGAAGCAGAAGGCGGCGGAGGACCGGGAGCGGGCTGCGGCGGAGGCCGCGGAGCAGGCGGGCGCCAAGGAGGACGGTGACGGTGCAGAGGGAAAGCGTCCCGAACGTGGCGACGACGCGGACCCGTTCCCCGAGGAGGAGGTGATCGAGGAATACGAGGTGGAGGAGCCGGAGCCGACGCCGACGGAGGAGGAGGACGACGACCTGGAGATCGACTACGAGCTGCAGAGCAAGGTGATGGCGCAGTGGTCGCGCATCACGCAGCCGCCGCGGCTGGACCTGCCCGAGGACATCCGGCAGAAGCTGAACCTGTCGGCGAGCGAAATGGGGGTCCCGATGCCGAGCGAGGAGCAGCTGCTCGCGGAGGCGGCCAAGATCAAGACGGACCTGGAGCGGCGCAGCGCGGAGGGGTCTGAGGGTACCGAGGAGGCGACCGAGGAGGCCGTCGGCGGCGAGCACGCGAGCAGCGAGTGGACAAATACTGACTAATACAAAGATTTTGCTGGCGGGGATGTATGTGTGGTCGTGGCCGGGCCGCCGCCACTGACGTAGCCCGGTCGCCACTCACGTGACGGCAGTGGTCGCCCACGTGACGCCTGTGGCCGCCCACGTGACGGCGCCTTCGTACACGTGACGTCTGCCGCTGCCGCAGCCCCAACGCGCGCGCCGCACCCCCCTATGCGGCGCCCACGGCCCGCGGCCCAACCCCCCGGGTAACCCGGGCATCGGACCCTTTATGTGCCTGGACGCACCCACGCGGTGCCAGACAAGCAACACAGACGTCAGGTGGACGGCGACGGCAATGGCGGCACGTTAGCCTCTGGAGGTCT
Source organism: [Candida] tunisiensis (assembly GCA_030407195.1). NCBI lineage: Eukaryota > Fungi > Ascomycota > Dipodascomycetes > Dipodascales > [Candida] tunisiensis. Next base: position 20,917 of record JANJPH010000133.1, read on the forward strand.
GGCAACAGCATCATCTAGCACGATCCTCCGTCTGACCACCCCCGAGACCCTCACAGATACCTTTCCACCCGAATCAGGACCCTTCACCGCTTGATCCGCGACGAGGCGAACCACAACGGATCCGTAACCAGCCGAATCACCACGGATCCGTATCCAAGCCAACCACCACGGTCCGCTGCGAGCCAACCACCACGGATCCGTTGCCAGCCAAGCTGGCTACTACTACTACTCCTACTACTACCACTACCACCACCTCCACACCAGTCCGGGCACGTTCCTGGACGCTGACAGCCAGGCACGACGCACACATCCAAGATTTCGTCCCTAAGGCTCGTCCTGCCCCTCTCGCTGGGCACGTTCGGCTGCGCCGCTCCGAACACGGCCTCCGTCCTATCCTCCGTCGTCTCGACGTGCCACTACTCGACCAGCGCGCGTAATGACAACGCAGACGGCGTCGAGCTGCAGCGCCACTCGCCCCGCGAGGAAGACGGCCGTCGCAGCGCGGTGCGCAGCGTCGGCGCCACTGGCACGCTGCTGTTGTCGCAGAAGCAGGCCCAGAACCGCGAGCGCGACTCGCGTGGCGGCGCCGTGTCGCGTCTGAACGCCACGCCGCGTGGCTTTGCGCGTCGTGCGCGCGAGCGCTGGGAGGCTGCGGCCGAGACCGTTGGCAGCGCGGCCCAGTCCCATCTCGGCCTCTCGCAGGGCTTTGCGGGCGTTGGAGATGCCGCGAGCGCAGCCGAAACTGTGTGGCAACCGCCCACGCCACCCACAGGCATCGCGTTTACCAAAATATTCACGCTGCGTTTCCCGCTGTCCTACGCCGAGGCCTACGAGCAGTGGCAGAACCGCTCAGACCTCAAGGCCGCTCAGGACGCCGTGCTGTCGGCTCTGCCGTTCTACCCGGAGTCTGACGGCGTGCGGAAGGCGGAGTGTCTCCAGGTTGAGACTGCTCCTGGTCGCTACATCAACGAATTCGTTGTGGAACGCGTCGGCGAGGAGGTCGAGGAAGAGGTTGTCATGCTGCACGGCTACGGCGCGGGTCTTGGTTTCTTCTATAAGAACTTTGAGGCGCTGAGTGACGTTCAGGGTGTCAAACTGCATGCCCTTGACCTGCTCGGATACGGCTTGTCGTCGCGACCTCCATTCGACGTGAGAGCGACTGACAAGCTGGACGCGGTTCTCGAGGCAGAGGCGTTCTTCATTGACTCCCTTGAGGAATGGCGGGAGAAGCGGGGCGTTGACAAGTTTATCCTGGTTGCGCACAGCCTTGGAGGCTATCTCGGTGCGTCCTACGCCGTCAAATATCCCAACAGGGTCAAAGAACTCATCCTCGTGTCTCCAGCTGGCGTCCCGAGGAATCCCTTCTCGCTCGACACGTCGCGTGAGCACCAATTGCGGAAGACACACCGGCCTACGGTTGCACCAAAGACATCCGTCGAGATCCCAGCCTGGTTCAACTACTTTTGGGAGAAGCGGGTCAGCCCATTCGAAATCGTCCGCTACACGGGCCCGCTGGGGCCCAAGCTTGTGTCGCTTTGGACCTCTCGGCGATTCTCCAAGCTGCCGAAGGACGAGGCCAAGGCAGTGCATGACTACGCCTACCGCATCTTCAATGCTCCTGGCTCTGGTGAATATGCGCTGAACTATCTTCTCGCGCCCGGGGCGCACGGACGACGACCACTGGCGGAGAGGGCGCACCACATTCCTTGCCCGACCCTTTGGATTTATGGCACTAACGACTGGATGGACGTGAACGGCGGTGTCGAGGCCGTCACGAACATACTAGAGCATGGTGGCGAAGCTGACCTCATAGAGATCCCAGACGCTGGCCACCACCTTTATCTCGACAACGCTCCCGTCTTCAACTCGGTGGCAAAGTCAGAGATAACGCGCATTCGTGACGCTGGCCGCCAGAGACGAGAGATGGCGGACTACGTGGTCTCGGAATGACAACATTTCGGCATTTTGCATGGTTTAGTACTAATACATCTTTATAGCTTTGACCACGACGCTTCGAACTACCCCCGTGTCAGCCCACCAATCTAGAACTCGCGCGAAGGCCAGAAAGCGGCCCATGCTGAGGTAGGGGGCAGATGTGTGCTGACCGCGAATGAATGCCGCTAGCCCCGCAAACACGTTGGCTGATACGTCAGTGATCTCGATGTTGGTAAAGCCCGCGTCTCGAAGCAGCGTCTCGTAGCCCTCCGCCGTCATGGCGAAGTTAGCGTAGGGCGCACCGGCGAACCATGCGACCGCTCGAAGCAGAGCGGATTCAAACCATCCAACACCGGGACCCTGCACAAGGTCAGCCATAGCGATGCTGGCGCCTTGCCGGAGGTTCTGGCCGAGGAAGCGGAGCAAGTGCGCCCTTGACGGTGCGAACTGGTACGCGCAGTCGAGGCATATCACGTGGCTCACTGATGGCAGCGCTGCCAACACCGACGACGGCCATGTCTCGGGCCGTCCAGCGTCGCCAGTAAAGAGCTTGACGTTGGGCAAGTGGCTGGTAGCCGTCTCGGCCCGGGCGACGTGCGCCTCGAGCGAAGTGATGCCCAGGTAGCGGCCTGCTTGGGACGCGTAGCTTAGCGTCTGGTCGCCGCAGCCAAAGCCGAGATCAAGCACCGTTCCACCATTGAGGTCTTCAGCTCGGGCTACGGCCCTGGCTAGCGCCACATTAGCCTCGGCGAAGGTGTTGCCTGGCGTCTGCCACAGGCCCATGTTGTTCCATAGCGTCTTTGGTGGTACCTCGACGTTGAGCACGGCATGCTCGAAGCCGTACACCTCGGCCCGTCGCCACCACGCCACGGCAGCACTTAATGCCTGCGCCAGCGGCACAGCTGCCAGTAGAGACAGTGCCAGCACGCTCCAGCGGCCTTCCCATGTGGCCGACCCCAGCGCAATGGCCGTTGCAATGTACCACCGACCATTCATGCGATCTCTGCAACATGTTAGAGTGATCGTGAATCATATATTATATATCAAATCAGAGAACTACTACGGGAACAGCATTCACGAGTTGCGAGCGTACAGGTCGTCGACCTCCTTCTTGTAGTGCTCAAGGATCTTCTTACGCTGGAGCTTCTGGGCCGAAGTGAGGAAACCCGTCTGCGGGCTCCACTCGTCGTCCGTCAGCACCACACCGAGAATGAGCTCAATGCCCTTGAGACCGGCCTTCTTGCCAGTGTCGATGAGGCTCTTCCACACTGCGTTCTTGAGCTTCTCGTTGTGGACCGCGGCCTCGATCTCCTCGTTCACGCCCAGGCTCTTTGCAAGCTCCAGCACGGGGTGCTCATTGACAACCACAATGGCAATGGGCTTCACCTTGTTCTGGTCAGCGTACACGCACAGGTTCTGCACGAGGCCGTTAGAGCGGTACACACTTTCGAGCTTCTCGATGGCAATGTACTCGCCGTTAAGCGTCTTGACCAGGTTCTTGCGACGATCAATAATCTTAAGGTGACCGTTCGGCAGCCACTCGCCAATATCGCCCGTCTTGAACCACCCGTCGTCAGTCAAGGCCGCCTTCGTTTCCTCCTCGTTCTGATAGTAGTGCGGGAAGACAGGGCCGCCCTTGAGAAGGAGCTCGCCCTGGTTGTCCTTTGCAAAGTAACCGGCCTCGGGCACGTCGATCAGCTTGCCTGTCACAGCGACCGTGAGCTCGCCCTGGGTTCCAATAGCGAAAGAGTTAGGGTTCATGACAGTGCCGTTTGCGTTTGTCTCAGTCAAACCGTATCCGATAATGAGGGGGCAGATAAGGTTCGAAATGAAGGTCTGCGTATCGGTCGAGAGAGCAGCGCCGCCAGACAGGACGTAGCGAAGCTTGCCTCCCGTGCCCTCCTTGACCTGGTTGAAAATGGGATCAAACAAGAACGCGCCGGGAAGGTTCCAGTTGGTGAGCTTGAGCTTACCGTGGTACGCGGCCCAGAACAGCTTCTGCACCAGACCAGGCTTGCGGGCGATCTTGGCAAGAATACCCTTGCGCACCGACTCCCACACCGCGGGCACGCCCACCATGATGGTCGGCTTGAACTCGCGAATATCGCCGAGACAGTTCCGCACCGAGGTGTCGGCGATGGTCTTGACGGTACCGTAGCCGAGGGTGGCGCCGATGTAGAGCACCATGACCTCGAAAGTGAACTCGAGAATGTGGGCGAGCGGGAGGAAGGCAAGCAGGCGGTCGTTCTCGTTGACAAAGTCGTGGACGTTGCCCTGGGGGCCGGCGACGCCGGCCACGACGTTGGCGTTGGTCAGCACGACGCCCTTGGGGGGGCCGGTGGAGCCGGACGTGTACATGATCATGGCAATGTCGTCGGCGGTGCCAGGGGCGGGCGGGTGTGGGTGAGCCTTGCCGAGGGCGATGACGTCGTTGAAGGAAACGAGCTTGACGTCGGGGCGGACCTCCTTGATGGCGCGGATGTCCTTGTCGTTCTCAGGGTCGTCAATTGGGTCGGCGTACACGACGAGGCGCACATGCTTTGCTTCCTTGAGCGGGTTGGCGAGGGTCTTGAGCAGGTTGTTGTCAGTGAAGATGCCGATGGTACCGGTCTGGACAATGGAGTGGGTGAGGCCGGACTCGCCCAGGGTGTCGTAGGCGGTGACGATGGCACAGTTCTGGGAGGCGAGGGCCAAGGCGGTCTGCATCCACTTGGCGGAGGTCTGGGCGTAGATGTGGAAGCGCTCTTGGCCGGGCTTGAGGCCGAGCTCGACGAGGCCGGCGCCGTAGTCGTGGACGAGCTGGAGGAGCTGGTTGTAGGTTATGTACTGGTAGGGGGAGAGCTCAAAGTACTGCCACTTCTTGGTGACCTTTGTGTCCTCGCCATTGACCTTCTTTGTGACCTCCTTGGACTCCTCGTGGACGTCGACGACGTTGCGCCAGCCCATGGCCTGGCGGGGGCCGGACTTTTTGACGGCGTGCTGGAGGATGTCGTAGATGGTCTTGATGTTTGTGTTCTGCTGGGGGGCGGTCCAGGCGGCGTCGACGGCGCGCCAGTTGCGGCGGGGGGCGGTCTCGCCGGGGTTTGCGGGCCCGACCTCGACGGTGACGGGGTTCTTTTTGCCCATGGTCGCGGAGGTGAAGAGATATACGGCTGCAAACAGCGCTAGCGAGGTGATGGCGCTGGCGACGGCGGTGGACGGAATTTTTGCCTGTGTTAGCCCCTTTTGAAGCGTGTAGCTGTGCGAGACGGCGGCCAGTGGTTGCGATCAGCCACCTTGGGGGCGCGGGCGCGGTCCGTTGGGGGAAGGTGCAAGGTGTCTCAGGCGGGCAGAAGGTTTGCGGGCGCGCGGGGAGCGTGCGGGCCTGGGTGCGGGCGCCGGGCACTCACGTCGTCTGGGGGCTTCCTGAACTCGGCTTGCGGAACAGGTGTCGTGAGTGGACGGCTGAGGGGGTGGGTAGGGGTTTTTAATGTGCCGGGGTACCAGCGCGGCAGACCCCGCAAAAAGAAAGGGGCGGGGAGGGGGGCGAGGACGAGGAGGTCTGGGGACGGGGACGGCGGATCGACGTGTCTGAGAGGTTCGGCGTTCGGCGTTCGGCGTCAGGGTGTCGGCGTGTCGGGGAGTCACGAGTGTCAGCGTGTCAGCGTGTCAGCCGACGTGTCTGCGACGTCACGACGGCGACTCACGGCTTTTGTCCACCATTATGTCCGCCATTACGTCCACGTCCAGTCATCTATATGTCCGCCATTAGTCCACGTCCACAGTCATCTATATGTCCGCCATTAGTCCACAGTCATCTATATGTCCATCACTATGTCTATATGTCGCCTTTATGACCGCCCTACCTCACTACGTCCACCTACGTCCACTACGTCCACCCTACCACCAGGCCGCTCGTCCACGTCCCTGTACTCCCCTCCCTGTACTACCCCACCTCACGTCCCTCCACACCGCGTCCTACTCCACGTACGCCCATCTCCACTCCTAGTCACCCCGACGGCCCCACTGCGACATGGCGCGCCTTGGCGATGCGGGCTGAGACCGGCATCGCGCCGGCCGGGGTAGGACAATGCTCCGACGGGTGCAGCGGTAGTCATCACAGCGGGGCCCGATGCCGCGCGACCAGCAGCGGCTGCCTCCGCTGTGGATCGTTCCCTGCGTGCA
>JANJPH010000134.1:0-27011 GCA_030407195.1 [Candida] tunisiensis
TGTCGAAAGTGCTTTCCAGGAACGAGGCAGTCCATTCGGCCAGTGGACCCCATTTGCCTGCTGCTTGAAGCTCTTTTTTCAATTCAAGATAGTGATCGGGCAATATTGCTGCCTGTTCTGGAACTGACAGGCGCAGCAAGAATGTGATCGGGCGGCGGTGGTGGTGGTCGTAGTCGTGGTGATGGTCGTGGTGATGGTCGCGGCGACGGTCGCGGTGGCGATGTCGTGGCGACCCGAGGGCGGTGGCGCCCGCGACGGCGGCGCGACGGCGCGACGGCGCACCCCGGCGAGCGGCACAGGCCGTCAGCCACCGCCGGCCACCCCTGTCACGACACGCAGGGGACACCGCGTGTCCCTGTGGCGCAACGCGAATCACACGGATCGCCGCCGAGCAGCTGCCAGAATACGGCCATCGCTGCGACGACGACAGCGCCAGAGTGGCCCTCACGTGAGGCCAGGGCCAGGGGCCCTAGACGCCGCCCCAACAGGCAACTGCGAAATTCGCCCAAAGCAACCGTAGCCCCCGCGATGCACTGCCACTGCCACTGCCTTGGCAATGAATGCGGCCTGCCGTGCTCGAGCACGCCGGCAAGCGGCCAAGAACTGATTTCTCGAGCACGCCGGCACACGGCCTAGGGCTGCTGATTTTTCGAGCACGCTGGCAAACGGGCTGCTGATTTTTCGAGCACGCACCCTGGGCCTGATTGTCAGAGCACGGCGGCATGCCGGTCGGCACGTCCGCAGGGCCTGATTTTCAGTGCACGCCTGCCGGCCGGCCCGTCACTCAGGCCTACTGATTATTCGGGCACGCCGGGCCGGCGAGCACGGACCCGGTATTTTGGCACGCACCTTCACGGCCTCGCGGCACACCACGGCCCGGCCTCACCGGCCTCACGGGCACCACCCCAGCGGACACCCGGCCTCACCGGGCGCACACCCGCAATCGGCCAGCCAGGGGTGCTAGCACCCATGCCCCGTCCGATGTGGCCCCCGCCACATGCTCCAGGGCAAGGGCCTGCCGGATCGGGCAGCCAGGGCTAGGGACCCCCCGGATCAGGAGGCAACCGCAAGGGTCCACGGGGTCCGCCGGGCCAAGACCCGCGGCCGAGAAGCAGGCCAAGCGGGCCGAGACTAGGCCAAGCAGGCCAAGGACCGGGGCCACGGACGACGTCCGCCGACCGCACTCCGTAGTTCGCAAAATTGATTAGCTATAAGACGTTGCCACTCGTCGAGCAGCAACTAAGGCCGCGATACGGCAGAGAAGGGTATCCCAAAAATTAGACCATCAGCACCGCACCCAGCGCGGCTGCCACGATGGCTGCAAGGCCGGACACGGCCTTGGCAGGAGCCTCGTTGCTCTGCTCCACGCCCGGCGGCGTGGTGCCCTGCGAGGCAGGAGGCTGCGAGGCAGGAGGCTGAGAGGCGGGGGGCTGAGAGGCGGGGGGCTGAGAGGTGGGGGGCTGAGAGGCAGGAGGTTGCGAGGCAGGAGGCTGTTCGCCCGGCTGAGTGGCAGGGTGCGACGCGGGCGGCAGCACGGTAGAGCCGGCCGGCGTCTCTGGCGTCGACAGCGTGACATACCGCGTCAGCTGCTGAGTCGAGGTTGTGACCTCCTCAGACGTTGTCCGCGTGTGCTCCACCGGCGTGGACGCGGCCGGCGGCTGAGTCGTCTCGCATGGCACGACGGTCGTGATCGTCTTGCCCTCGTGGACGGTCGTCTTGGTTGTCAGCGAGGGCTGTTCCGTAGTCTCGCACGGCACAACGGTCGTGATAGTCTTGCCCTCGTGGACAGTGGTCTTGGTTGTCAGCGACGGCTGCTCCGTAGTCTCGCACGGCACGACAGTGGTAATGGTCTTGCCACCCTCGGTGATCACCTTTGTGGTGGACGCAGGCGAGGCCGGTGTGGTCTCGCACGGTACAACAGTGGTGATCGTCTTGCCACCCTCGGTGATCACCTTGGTGGTCGACGCAGGCGGGGCGGTTGTGGTCTCGCACGGCACGTACGTGGTAACAGTGGTGCCTTGGACGACTGTTGTGACCTTGGTCAGCGTCACAGTAGTCACAATGTCAGACGTGGTGGTGTGGCACACGCTATCGCAGCTGGTCACGGTCACCACGACAGTCGACTGGATCACACTGGTCTGCTCCTCGGTCGCAGTGACCGTGCTGGTGGGAGCCGGAACGCTGGACGAACCGGGACCCTGGGTAGGCACTGGAGCACTGCTGTTGCTGTAAACAGGGCTGCTGATAGGCGTGGACGACGCGGGGCACGGGAACCAGCTGGTCGACCACGACACGGTAGTAGTCACACCCGATGGCAGCGGATCCGCGGACGTAGACGGGCTGGCAGAGCTTGTTGGCGCATCGCCAGCCAGCCCAAGAACGCTGATGAGCGAGTTCACACCGACAATACCAGTGCTGATGGCAGCCGACACATTGGGATCATCAGAAATGGAATCAATCTGCGGTGTAGCGATGGCCAGGACGTTGGCAAGGTTGCTGGAAATGTAGGTCACGGCCTGGGTAAGGTCGTAGTGGGTCTTGTAGAGGTTCAGGATGGACGAGGCAGTCTGGAAGGCACAATCGCCGGAGAACGAGGACCAAGCGGCGAAAGCGTGGCTGACAAACGCGATGAAATTGTCGCTGTTGATACCTGTGGCAATGCCATTCGCGGCCTCGATGAACAGATCGTAGAGACCCTTGTTGGTCATCAGGACCGAGACAATCGACGCCACCTCAGTAGACGCCTGTGACGCGGGAATACCAGTTGCTGCCGAGACAATACCATTGGAGATCTGGGTGGCAACAGAGTTAACAATGAAGTTGGCGCCAGAAGTAGTGGCACCAGTGGTGCAGGCCGCATCCTGTCGCTTCTTCAGATTCTCGGCCGTGATGGTGAGAGTCACCGGGACCGTGGTGAAGCAGTCAGTGCTGGACGATGAAGAGACAGGGATTGTCGAGTTCAAGGGAGCACTGGAGACGGCACTGGTGACATCAGTCGTCACAGCAGTGCTCTGGGACGCGCTCGTCGGAGCCGCAGAGGACGGCGCAGAGCTCGACTCCCCCGAGGACGATACTGGCGCACTTGTAGCAAGGCAGGGCACAGTGACAGACGTCGTGATGAGAGATGTGATAACAGACTCTGCAGCGGAGGTGACGGGTTGACGGTCGCCAACGAGACCGAGGACGGTCAAGTAGGACTCGATCGCCGACAAACCACTGGTGTAGGCCGCAGCAACAACCGGGTCAGTAGTCAGCGCCTCGATCTGCGGTGTGGCAAGAGCAAGCACGTTGGCAAGGTTGTTGGTCACGTAGGTGAACGCCTGAGTAAGGTCGTAATGCGTCACGTACTCGTTCAGGATGGAGGTCGCGGAGTGGAAGGCACAGTCGTTAGTGAAAGAAGAGAACGCAGCGAAAGCGTTGCTGACAAACTGGATGAAGTTGTCACTGTTAATACCAACGACAATAGCGTTTGCGGCCTCAAGGAACAGGTTGTAGAGGCCCTGGTTAGTCAGCAGAACAGAAACAATTGAAGCCACCTCAGTCGAGGCCTGATCAGCGGGGATACCAGTCGCAGCAGACACGATACCGTTGGAGATCTGTGTTGCAACGGAGTTAACGATGAAGTTTCCACCAGAGGTCGTCGCGCCCGAAGTACAAGGTGTCGAAGCCGGAGCTGATCCAGGCACGGTGCTGAGCAGGGTGCTAACCACTGTAGAGTAGCAGATGGACGGAAGCACACTGGACGTGGGGGCAACAGTTGCGGAAGGAGAAGAAGATTGCTCCGAGGACACGGCGGTGCTCGTGGCCGGCTCACTGGAGGAAGCGGCACTGCTGCTAGCAACGGCACTGGAAGAAGGGGTACTGCTAGGAGCGGCACTGGATGACGGCGTGCTGCTGGGCTCGGCACTGGACGACGGAGTGCTGCTGGGAGCGGCACTTGTCGCAAGACAGGGCACAGTGACAGAGGTAGTAAGCACTGATGTGAGAACGGACGCAGCAGACGTCACAGGCCCGTTACCGGCAAGACCAAGGACAGTCAGATAGGACTCGATGGCCGACAAACCGCTAGTGTAGGCCGCAGCAACGACCGGGTCAGTAGTCAGCGCCTCGATCTGTGGTGTGGCAAGAGCAAGCACGTTGGCAAGGTTGTTGGTCACGTAGGTGAACGCCTGAGTAAGATCGTAATGCGTCACGTACTGGTTCAGGATGGAAGTCGCCGAGTGGAAGGCACAGTCGTTAGTGAAAGAAGAGAACGCAGCGAAAGCATCGCTGACGAACTGGATGAAGTTGTCGCTGTTAATGCCAGTGACGATAGCGTTCGCAGCCTCAAGGAACAGGTTGTAGAGGCCCTGGTTAGTCAGCAGAACAGAAACAATTGAAGCCACCTCAGTCGAGGCCTGATCAGCGGGGATACCAGTCGCAGCAGACACGATACCGTTGGAGATCTGCGTTGCAACAGAGTTGACGATAAAGTTGCCACCGGAGGTTGTGGCACCTGTCGTGCACGGGGTGGTCGACGGCTCCAAAGTGCTCAGGATGGTGCTCAGAATAGTGGAGTAGCAGATTGAGGGCTCCACAGTCGTAGCAGCCTCGCTGCTGGAGGCTGGCTGGCTGCTTGAAGCAACACTGGAAGCAGGCTCGCTGCTGGAGGCCACATCAGTGCTTGACGCAGCAGCAGTCGAGGAAGCATCACTCGAGGAAGCAGCGCTCGACGAAGGTGCACTGGAGACTGGGCAAGCAATCTCGGAGCTGGTAACCAAGGTGCTGACGGCGGACGTTGCGGACGCCACAGAACCATCCAGGCCAAGTACGCTGATAAGAGAGTTCACGCCCTCAATACCTGTAGAGATGGCAGCAGATACGTTGGGGTCGTCAGAGATCGAATCGATCTGGGGAGTAGCAATGGCCAGAACGTTCTGGAGGTTGCTCGAGATATAGGTGACGGCTTGAGTCAAATCGTAGTTGCTCTTGTACGCATTCAGCAGTGAGCTGGCGGTCTGGAAAGCGCAGTCACCAGAGAACGCGGACCACGCCGCGAAAGCGTCACTGACAAACTGGATGAAGTTGCTGCTGTTAATGCCCTGGACAATACCATTGGCAGCTTCGATGAACAAAGCATAGAGGCCTGTGTTAGCATACGTCAGCTCAACTTCGACCCCTTTGTTGAAACTCACCCTGGTTTGTCATGAGGGCAGACACAATGGACGCCACTTCGGCGCTGGCAGACGCTGGGGTTGCACCAGTGTAAGCGGAGACGATACCATTGGAGATCTGGGTAGCCACTGACTGAACAATGAAGTTGTTGCCGGATGTAGTGGCACCTGTGGTGCAAGGGGTGGTCGAGGGTGTAATGGGAATCAAAGTCGTGTAAGTTGTATAGCACACGGATTGGGCGCTAACCAGCGTGGCGAGCGCAAGGCTCATCCACAAACTGAAGTCGAGCTTCATTGTCGCAAATCGACCGTAACTGGTTGGATGTGACGTTTACTCAGCGGTCGTTTGAAGCGTCGATTTGACAGGGGCGGCCCGAGTGGCAACTAGGAAACGATTGACGAGAGCTGCGCGCGAGAGGAGGGGAGTTCGGCACTAGTAATCGGTCTCGATATAAATACGGTCATTGAATCGAGAGCTGGAGACCATGGATTTGAGTTTGTGTACCAGCACAGCTCCGCCAGGGTGTTTCAGTAAACGCCCGCCCGATGCAAAGTCGGTGAACCAAAAACAAGCGTTCACCGCGCCCCAAGGTGTCAGCCAGGCAATATGATGAATTGTCATCGAGAGAACACTTGGCGAAAAGCAAACATTGGCTACAGTCCGACTCCCCCCTTTCATGTCTATAGTCGGCCCGGCCTTCAACGCCGCACCAGTGCGTTTCGGAAAGCATGGTGACAAATTTGGGTATACGGTGCTTCGCATAGGGCCACTACAGGAGGTCCCGAAGTTAAACAGTCAACCTCTGTGTTTGATAGTTCAAATAGTTCACTAAGAGAGAGAGAGCGACCCCAAAGCTGATATTTCCGTGATGGGCGTCACAACGCTAGAGTCAAGACACCTCTCGACACGTTGATATTCCGTGCCCCGCATTTTGCGAGGGATTGTCGAGCCAATCAACTCGGCGAACTGTGCGTTCGTGGCTGAACTGAGCAACTATCCTTCCCGTCGGTGCCTACTGAGACATTAGTCGCCACAACAGGAAATCACCTATACCACCTTACCCCGTACAACCTTGTTTTTCGAGGTCAAGATCGATTTAGTGGTACAAGGGTCCAGTTCGGGGCGCCGCCGATGAAAAGGCGTGGTGTCTTGACAGTACGGACCGCCTTGGGATGATTTTGACGACAATTGGCCAACAGTGATACGCCGTCTAAAACTATAACCTGTTTCTGCAAATGGCCGGCTGAACCGGCAATCAAACTGCTGTTATCCGTGCACCTGCTTCAAGTCATTTCCGACGCTTCCAGTGCCTACCCGAGACGACAGCATACTCGGTTTTACGACAGGCCGTTCATTCAACCTCAGGTACTGCGGATTGTCGTTTTGATCTTGGTATCCAAAGTCGAAAGTGGAGAGCTGTCTCATCCCCCTGTCTCACTTGGGTTCAGTGCATACGGCAGCCAAGTATGCCGGTCGAACAAGCCGTGCAGAATGCGCTCCAAACAGCGGTGCTCGCGTAAATGTCCACACATTTCGGTTGAAGCCAGCTGATCTGACTGACTGGACGGCAGCCGCGTTCGTATGATCCAATGAACTGAAACAACACTAGAGGGCATTGTGCGAACGCCGTAAAGCAGGACTGGAATGTTGCACGCCCTATGTTCCAGCCTACCCAATATAGTGGGTGGCAACTCTGTATGTGAACCAAAGCATTCACAGCGCTTCGATGCTGCGATTTTCGATTTCCATAGTTCTATTCCTCGACTGACATTTCCTGGTTGGGGATCTTCCAGAGAGCACTGGCCTTCGCTCTACCGAGCGTACGTCAAGGCTGACGTGAGCAAATGACGCGGAGAAATGTTTCACGCATCTGAAGATCAGGCGTGACGAGGACGCAGAGCCTCGTCGCCTTCGCACAGCCTTCGGTTCTGTCGCCCAGGCGCGGTCATCCGCGCCCTCTGTTGTTAGGCGAAGCTGGCACAACAGGTTTGCCCGCTCCTGAATGTTCTCGTCATCTCTCTATGTGACAATGAATGTGGACGGATCCTGGCTGGCAATGTACAAAGTTATAATGGCAACTTCGTCTATAAAGTCATAATGGCAACTTCCGTCTATATTTATATTAATTAGTTCAATGGGTGGTTATACAGAAGGCGTTATCAAGTTTAAAGGAGCATCAGACCGCCGACAACACCAGCGACTGCCAGAACACCACCGAGTGCGCTGTTGGCAGCGGCACCGTTGGCCTGAGGCAGAGTAGGGGTCTGAGGGGTGGTGGTGTTGCCCGAGGTATGAGCGCAGGGGTGGGCGCTGCAAGAAGTGATGGTAACGACCAGAGTGGACTCCGCCTCACCAGCGCCAGAGCCGTTCACAGGAGCGGAGGGGGCGGCAGTGGTGGCAGGCGAAGAAGCAGCGCTAGCACCCGAGCTTGCGGCACTGGCGGCGCTGGTGGCAGAGGCCTCAGAGGCAGAGGCCTCAGTAGCAGTAGCAGAAGAAGCCTCAGCAGAGGACTCGCCACCGGCGGAGGTGGGAACGTCAATGGGGAGCTGCTCGAGGGCAGCACCCAGGCCGAAGTCGCTCACAATCTGGAGAGCGAAGGGGATGAGCTCCTGCAGGCTGGAAGAGGCAGCAGCATCGGTGGTGAGGGCCAGGATCTGGGGGGTCACGAGCTGCAGAATGTTGTCCAGGTTGGAGCTGACGGCGGTGAAAGCCTTGGTGACATCAAGGTCAGAGATGTGCGAGCTGACGAGAGCCTGGACGTTCTGGTAGTCCTGAGAGCCCTGGAATCTGGAGTAAGCCGCCTGGGCGCTGCTAGCGAAGTCGAAGAAGTTCTCCGAGTTGATACCCTGGACGACGAGGGCGGCAGCGGAGGTGAAGATGCCGTAGACGTCGGAGTTGCCAGTGACGGCAGCGATGATCTCGCTGACCTCAGACTGGGCCTGAGCCTCGGGGACGCTGTCCTGACGGCCAGCAACCAGACCGAGAGAGATCTGGCTGGCGATAGAAGCCACAATGGGGTTCTGGGCCATAGCAGCGCCAGTGAGGGCGGCAACGGGGACAATCTTCTTGGTGGCAACCATTTTGTTGGATTAGTCGAAGGAGAGGCTATGGTCAGTTCGATTCGGGGAGTGAGAACGAGGAAGCTGGTGCTTATATAGATGGATCTGTTTGCGCGTGGTGGCAAGTTTGTTTACTCGTGGTTTCCAAAAAGGGATAGCTGACGTGCCGTGTCGATACTTCTCAAGGGGTGCGCGCTAGGGTTGGGCCAGGGTCTACGCCAACACGCCGCGAATCCGCTCGACATGCTCTACAATGTCTCAAATATCCGTCGATTTGCATTGAACCCAAAATGTTGGAAGATTTGGTACCAACTCTCACACACAACTGAGTACCTCGTCCAAGTTTGGCCAAAAAACGTCCTGAATAGGAGGTGAGACATACTGAGCGGAAACGGATTTGCCGGTATGGCGCCCCGAGCAGGCAATTAATGCTCCACAAAAGTATGGCGGATGTTGCGGATATGAGGGTTAATATACTTCATGGCAGCCGGAAGTGCCAGACATGTCCCTGCAGTCTACATCCGTGCCAACGTCAGGCTAAGATATACGAGATATGTGGTGCTGGCTTGATGTGCGGATTGTTTACATTCCTACTAACCGAAGAAAGAAGGCTTCAATCGGATATGAGCAGCTGTTGATCTGCCAACTGCGCGCGTAGGGGTGTGGGCCTTCGTAGATCCTTCAAGGCTGATAGGGAGCACTCAGCCATTGGGATTTACGGGAGGCGACCAATATTGCCTTACTTGAGATCGCATAGCGCGTACCAGGCGGCCAGATGAATGCACCAACAATGTGTGACCGTTGCTGGACAACACTGGGCCTTGTGCCGCAGTATTGCAGCGTGTTCTACTACACCCTGAGGGGTATCTGCGAAGGAAAGGGGTTCACATCGTTTTTAAGCTGAGCCTGAATGAGGGCCCCGAGCATTCTAAACCACGAGTCCGCCCTGAATCTAGGAGGCCTGATGTGGTTTAAGAAGGACTGTCTCGATCCAGGACAGGTCGCTCGACACAGAAGATGCAATATCTGTTAAGGTGAGTACTCTAGCTCTAGCTATATTATGGATCGCCACGTTAAAAGTTTCAGCTACTCATACGCGTGATGAAATTTACAAAAAAGTCCTTGAAGTCCTTGCCGAAAAGTTGGCGCAAGCCTTGGACATACTCTGTTGCTGCTTGTTGAGGCACTCCAATGCGTGGAAAATACGATTCACCAAGATAGGAGACAAAAACATCGCCCCCTTTCTCGTAAATCGCCTTTTGCAATACCGCCACGTCACCAAGTAGAAAGCGCGACTGGGCATCTTTGATGTCGAACGAGCTTTGCGCTGGTAGCTCCCAGCAGGCACCGGAAATTCGTTCACACATGAACTCGGGGAAGCCTTTAACCTCTGTTCCCTCACCAAAGACTGGCTCCGACGAGGCCGTATCAGTTTTAGTTCCACGCCCGGGGCCGTTGCTTCCTGTACCGCCAGGAGTAAATGTGTCCTTTTGTACTACGCCTGTACCCCATACCGAGACCATTCGAGTCAGTGCGTTCACTGCCGCCTTTGCTGTTGCAGTGTCCTCACTTTTAGTGGCGTAATGAATCAGGCTTCGCTGCACAGACTCGAGCACCAGCTTGTTCTGCTCGGAAGCAAGGAACACGGCGCTCATGCCATTTCCGAAAACTGAGATCAAGAACTGCAAGTATGACTGGCGAAGCTCTCGTTGCAATATTGCAGCATCAGTGCTGCCGCCATGGCCCTCCTCCAGAGCAGCAAATAGCCGATTGAAGAGAGGGCCAATCAGCTCACTAAGCATTTCAAAGAAGTTGATATGCCTTTGAAATATGTGAGTCAGGTGGCCCAAAAAACCCAAGAATTCAACCAGCTCTGTGGTGGCGCAGGTCTGAAGCACAGCAGAGATCAATCGGCTAATCTCTGGCAAAATTTCCGTGCCCAGGATTGGAACGAGACGGGAGAAAGCAAACCTCGCCGCCTCCCTGACATGCTCACTCGCCGATACAGTCTCCAACGCGACTATGACCACCTCTGTCGCATTCTTGAACTGTTGATGAACACGAGGGTCTAAGTCACGTGCTCCTGGTGCAGTGACCTTGTTCTCCCCCCGTGATCCTGCGAACTTACCAACGTTGATGGAAGAATCGTCAAATCCACGAGCAAAAGTGCCAATTGCCATGAGGTTGTGATGAATCTGCAGCTCTATTAGTAGCTGCTCGTTGCTGGCCCCGTTAGCGCCATTGCCACCAGCCACAGGTTTGCTCTGCCACCGCTGCAAACACGACTCGACATCGGAAAACAGCGGCTGAAGAAGCCGTTCAGTAAGCTCAACCTGCTTGTCGGCAGTGCCACTATTGCCTCGCACGAGCATTCCGACCAATTCAAATAGATAAAGCTGGCCATCAAAGTACGCAGAGTCTCCAGGAGACAGCGTCGACTGTCTGTTACTGGCCATGTCGTCACTGGAATCATCGCCGTCCTGCGCCAGCTCAGCCTTGATGACCATAGCGGATGACAATGTGGATAAAACAGTGTCGGCAATGTCTCCCAGCATGTGCTTTGTCGACTTGGCGAACCGAAAGAACAAGTACCAGCTGCGGACACGGACTCGAGCATCTCGATTATGCACGCCGATGGAGACGTAGATTTCGAAAACTCTGCGTAGGAGTTGAGGGTTGCTTGCCGAGAAGAAGGATGTGTGACGATGGATGAGTTCCATGAAGGCCAGCTGAACGGCCGGATGATCGACGGCTGCGATGTTCGAATTGATCATCTGCACAAACATGTCGCCAAACACACTGTGCGCCTTGCTCGCCACGCCTTTCGGCACCGCCAAGGATCCAGACCGCAGAGCATCGCTGAACGCGGTAATTTCAAATATGCCTAGCTCCACGTTTCTCCAGTCTTTGGCTGTGATGGAGCTGAAACAGCGCGTGACAACCGCTGACATGCCCTCGAGGAACACGTCAGAGTCGATGCTTGCCACCAAGTCCTGTAACAGCTTCAGCTTCTGCCGTAGCTCAAGAAAATCCTCGTCGCTATCGTCTTCCCACTCTGCACTCTCATCATATTTCAGTTTGTGCACGATTGTGTCCAACGCTTCCCGCAGAATAGCCCTACGTGGCTCTGAAATGAATTGCGCGTCTGGTGGATACTCAGCTAGGCCCTCAGAATTCTTTGGAAGTGACTTGATGTCAATTCGACTCTTTTCACGCTTCACCTCCCGGCGCACAAACCCGAGATACTCCGAAATGGCGGGAATCACCTGTACCGATGTATCATCATACTCATTGCGCAAGAACTGCAGCATTCTGCCGACAAGGCCGGTGACAAGAAGCTGCTCCGCCGTCTCCTTCTGCTGCTGCGTTGCTTCGACTCCGGAAGCTTGCGCTGTTGTATCGTCGATGATGTGCACCAGCTCAAGGCCGACAACATTAGTAAGCTTGGCTACCCGCTCCTCAAAGTCAATGTCGCCAGTTGTAGCGCTTTGGAGCGTGGCGATGATCTCAGGAAGGTCCATGAGGCTGATGAGCTCTAGCTTGTCGGCCGGCTTCATCTTCTTGGCGGTGATTTCGCACAAGGTGTCGCATGCCGCAATCCGATGGTCCTCTTCGCCGAGCAGACCGAACACCATCCGCATATAAGTAGGATTCACCACTAGGCCGATATCTATCCATGACACCCAGCCTCCCAACACACGGAGGGACGACTCAATGATCTGCTCACGCACCTTTGCGTACTGCTCTGCCGGGATTGCCGAGTTGTTCGGATTTGCCGTGCCTGACGCACCCGGGCCCTGATAATAGTACTCCAGAATGCCCTGCCATGATGCCACTGCACCGCGCATGTCTCGCTCGCGCACCAAGTCCTTGATGGCATTGTTGCGCTTCGTGAGGTCGGCTGGCCGGATAATGAGTGTGTCGCCTATCTCCTCGTGCACTACCCGGAGGGTACGCAGATACATGTCCACACCCGATGCATTGCCGTAATCGGCCTGGCTGTCAGCCATCAGCTTGTAGAAGTCCTGGAAAAAGCTCTGCCACGACGTGGCGTAGCAGAGTATGAAGAGATAGGCCAGCGACTGTGCGAGTTTGTTTCGCAGATAGGGTGCGTCGAGGTCGGCGCTGTGGGTGAACTTTTGCACGTAGGCAAACAGGTTCTGACGGACCAGGTCCACCTCGGGGTCGGTTAACCGGGGCAGCCGGTCGTCGATGCACTGGAGGGAGAAGAACCGCACAATGTCGCTGCGTTGGCGGTCGCCAGTGAAAATGGATAGACACAGCTTCCATCCGTCTGGTGAGGTCTTGACCTCGTTGCAGTATTCGATAGCCTGTGTTAGAGATACGTGACCAGGGTGGAAGGCCGGAGGGCGCACCCACCCTCTGCTTGAGCTGTACATCGCTCGAGCCCTGCGAGGCGATGCCCACAGCCTGCTCCAACTGGTCCTCCATGTTCTGGTGGCTGTTGTTACATGCGCTGGGCCCGTCTACTGGCTCGCCACTCCTCGTGCCCCCGTGCTACTTGTGCCTGTGATACCTCTATCGGGTCGCCGCAGTGAAAAATTCCAGACGCAACGCGCGTGCAGGAGTGCGGCTCAAACGGAGGTGATCGTGTGACGGCGTGTGGGGGGCCTGGCTCGCCGCCACGGGCCGGCGCAGACGGCCATTGGCCCGCCGTTCCTGTCGGTCTGGAGCGGTGCAGCTTCACGGGGTGTCGAAACGGCATGCCGGAGCGTCCGGCCGTCCGTGCCGGGCCGACGGCCTAAGTCGGAGACGCCCTGGACAGGGGCGCCGGGAAAGGAGGCGCAGCGAATTGCGGAGGGCACACTGCTTGGGCAGGCTTACCGCTCTCGCGGGCCGTGGATTCTATTCCGCCCGGCGGCCCCGGCTAGGGCTGTCCCGGCTATCAGATCAAGGTTAGGGCTCCTCCCGAAGCGGCTTATCAGGACATGCGTACGACTGCCCAAAGGGCGCTATCGGCCAGGGTTAGGGCCGCTATCGACCCGCAGCAATGACGATATAAGGCAGTGGGCAAACCTCAATGGACGTCGCCTCGAAACACGCGAAACACGGCACCCAGGCGGACACAAACAGTAATGAGGTGGCAGCTGACAAGGCCAGTGGCCCGTGGCCTCAGACGGCCGTCGGCGGCCGCGACCGCACCTCGCCGTGCGAGCTCCAGCTCCGGCAGCACCCCGAACCCGACGTTCCCGGTGCGGGGCACCAAGAACTCGCAGAGCAAGCAGAAGAAGAGAACCAGCCCGTCGCCCGTGCTGCCAAAGGTGCCGTCTACTCAGCATATCCCCCACAAGCAGCTGAGGGAGGACATATTCTACGCCGGGTTCCGCCCGATGGCGGTGGAACCGCCCGCTATGCCCGCGCGGCCCCCCGCCCGCATCGACTACCAGACGGCGTATCCGTGGAGCCAGTCTGTGTTTGGCGCTGATCTCAACCCGGAGATGCGCCACGTGCCGCCAGAGGTGCTGGCCGAGCTGGTGCCGTTCGCGGCTCCGGCCCCACCGCCCCCGCCGCTGAAGGCGGCCATCCGCCCCGCGGGTCGGCGACGAACCGCGCGCAAGGTGCCCTTGCCGGCGCCGTCGCAGCCGGTGCAGCTTCAGAAGTCCCCGTCGCTGGGGAACGCGTACTTCTGCGTGAACTCTGAGCTGGAGGCGAAGCAGAAACGCCCTGCAGCCAAGCTCAGGTCTCGGTTCCGTCGCGACAAGGACAGCAGGGATGGAGGCAAGGAGTGACACCGAGGCCACAGGTGGCGCGCCGCACCGGGGCGTGACAGATTTGGCGGTCCGCAGCAGCGACGGCCTTGTGGTTGGCCGGGCCGACAGCAGGAGCGGAAGACGACATCCGCTACCGACTTTGTTTTGCATTTGTGTTTTCATGTAGCCACGACGCCACGATAGAGCTGACTTAGTTCGTAACGATTTGTATTCAATATGTCGTGAGGGTATGGTACAGTCATTTCGCGTGGAGGGCGGTGTAGTAGCGGACGAGGGCGTCGTAGCCAGACGAATCGCCGCACCGCACGAGGTTGGCTGCGTCGATATTGAGCGGGGAGTCGGGCTCGGGCGCTCCAAGCATGACCTGCACGGCGGTCAGGGCCGAGCTGATGTTCCAGGCCGGCGTCCACTGGGTCTTGAGGACGTCGAGACACACCTCGCCGGTCTCAAAGTGGATGTTTGGGTGGCATATCCGGGTCAGGAACTTCATCTCTGGCGGATGGAGCGGGTACGACTCGGGAATGCTGATTCGCACCCGCCACTTGCCGCCTTCGTAGGGGCTGTCTGGGACGCCGCGGAGCACTGCGTCCCAGACGAAGAGATCGTCCTCTGAGACGGGCTCCAGGCTTTCGAGCGCGCCATCGGGGTCTTGTCGAAACTGCTGCAGTTCCTTGAGGAGCCTTTTCGCCGCCATGTTGCTAGGGTTCGTGACGATGGTTGTCGTTCCGGTCCGGCACGATCGGAAATCAGAGCTTCCCCAGATTTGGCCGAACCGCGAGCATGTGAAAGTGCGCGGCCCGCCGGTTTACATTGGAATCACGGCCGTTGCGGAAAAACTCCACCATGACGGGAGAGGCGGTGTCCGACAGACCGGCGAGACGGGTGCTGACGAGCGATGATCTCGCCAAGTTCCGGGACAGCAGCACCAAGCGGGAGATACTGGGGTTCGTGATGACCCTCAATGATGCCGTTCGGGGCAAGGACAACAACGCCGAGGTCTACGAGAGCGACCACGTCCGTCACATACTACAACTGCTCCAAGCGGTAGACTCCACCGTCGACAGACACCCTGCGGCAGACCAGATCAGCTCCCGATTCGGCAAAGACGAGTTTCGCGACTTCTACGACGACCTCCAGCAGCAGCTGGCGGACGGACTCATCACAGGGACCCTCGATGGCGTCCCAACGAACGCTGCGGCTGAGCTCAACTTCTACTTTGGCGAAGCATGGGGCAACCGAACTCGTATAGACTACGGTTCGGGCCATGAGCTTAATTTTGTCCTCTTCCTGCTCTGCCTCTACAAGCTGGGCTACGTCAATGTGCCCGAGTTCTACCTGGCTCCGGACGAGGTGCTCGAGCCATCTGCGAAAGAGCCAGCCCAGAATGCACCGACTTCGGACAGCGCCGCGCTCGTTCTGAAAGTGTTCATAAAATATCTCGCCATCATGCGGAAGATCCAGAGGATGTATTGGCTCGAGCCAGCCGGCAGTCACGGCGTGTGGGGTTTGGACGACTATCATTTCCTTCCCTTCATGTTTGGGTCGTCGCAACTGGCGACCCACAAGTATCTCCGTCCCACATCGATCCATGATAATGACATCCTAGAGATGTATGGACCGAAGTACCTCTATCTCGGCTGCATTCAGTTCATCAATAGCGTCAAGACTGCTTCTTTGAGGTGGCACTCGCCCATGCTCGACGACATCTCTAGTGTCAAACGGTGGTCCAAGGTCAACAGCGGCATGATCAAAATGTACCGCGAGGAGGTGCTCAACAAGCTGCCAATCGTGCAGCATCTGCATTTTGGCTCGTTGATTGAAGCACCTGACGGAGTGTCCGACCCTCCAAAGCCCGGAGAGGAAGTACCCCATGTGCACAATAACTGGGCGGACTGCTGTGGCATTAAAGTTCCTAGCGCCATCGCAGCTGCGGCATCTTCCCACAGTCCCCAGGAACTTCGCCTCATCCCGTTCGACTGAGCAGCAGCGCACGACGTGGTATACAAAACCCTCATCATATTTATTGTCATGAGTCATAATTAGTGTACAAAGTTTCAACAAAACCCGATTACCATGCAAAACGTAATTGCGCTGCAGTGAAGACAGGTGGCCGCCACTGAAGTTTTGCCGGATCAATCCGCTTTCGACGCTTAGCCTTTTGCTTTTCATACTTCTCAAGAACAGCATCTGTAAGACAGATGATGTGCTGTCCGCGGTAGTACTTTAGCATATTGAGAGCTTGTAATGTGTGAAGTATGTCGGTTGTAGTCATCGACGTCGCACTCGCAATGTCATCAATGGTGGTCTCTGGTTTGCCAGATTCTGCCAATAGTTCAACGATTGTGTCCGCCCAGTAGGCTCGATACGACAGCAGACCGAGATCTGACAGGGGCTTCTCAGGTGAGCCCAGCTTTCCCTCCTTTTTCGAGAGGGCGTACGAAAAGTCGATCAAAAGGCGTCCATAGCCGTGGCGCTGATACTGCGGCAATGTGAGGATACAGGCCACGTTGTAGCCCTCAGCTGACTCCTTCTCCTTGGAGAAGTAGCCCACAAGATGGTGGCCCATCTCGTCACGTCTTGTCATGCAATAGAAGAGGAATGGATCCACGTCGTAATAGAGCGTTTTATGATCGAGGAACAGCTTGGACAGGAGACACAAGTTCCGGCACCATGTGCGTTGCCGTCGTCCATCGATTTCGAAGAAAGAAACATTCTCGTCGCGATAGATCTCATTACCAGGTGGATGTCGTAAGGTGCACTTGGATCTGAACCGCTCAAACTGCTTTTTCGACGCGAAATAACAGAGTGAGAACTCACAGATGTAGATGGGATCGTCCTCAGGGAACTCCTGGGGGTATGGACTAAAGTACCAAGGCTCAACTTCGTACTGGCCCATAACAATCTTCGTGATATTCCGCATGCGGGCGATTTCGTGTGAGTTCTGCGTCATTGACCCAGACGTCCGGAGCTTCTCTATCTCCTCCTCCCTATTGTAATCTTCCGGCTCACCCTGCGTGCCGTTGACGTTCAGGTTATCCAGGTCCATGATGCCATTCTCCTCGCTCGCCGGTGTCGCCTCATCGCCTGTGTGGCCATCAACTGGCGTCTTGACGGCCTTGGAAGTCCGACTCCTCTTTTTGCTAGACTTGCTGGTCTTGCTAGTCTTGCTGGTCTTACTGGTCTTGCCTACCTTCCCATCTGCCTTGCCTGATGAGCCCGTCTTCGGCTTGGGTTTCTCAGGCTTGGGGTACTCGATGGGCATCGTCAGATCCAGTCTCGACTCCGGTACCCACTCGTCGAGACGCTTGTTGAAGTCCTCATAGTGCACATAGAAGAGAAGCTGGCCTTTCCTGACGTGGGACGACAGGATTTCGGCCTTTCGCTTCTCGCCGTCCTTCTCAACGAATAGCTTGCATCCGTTTCTCAGCGCGTTTGCTGTCGAACCAGCACCGGCCGGCGTGCCTGGCGCCGCGCTGCCAGCTGGAGTGCTTGAGGCCGTGTCGTGGACGCCATTTTGGCCCTCTGTCGCGTTCGCCTGACCCTGCGGCATCCTGTTGATGCTGGTGTCCCCAGTGACCGGTGGCGTTTACCCGATGCGAATATTCGCGGTTAATATCTGCATCACCGCCCATTTTGGGACATCAGGGAGGCAACCGTCGCCTTCCGAATTGGGACAGACACAAATGCTATATTGCTAGTATACACGTCAGTAGGCTTCACTGCCGAAGTTTGGCTGCCATGGCAGCCCCGGATGGGTTTCTGGCGTTGCGTCGGGGTCCTCGCGCCATATTTTAATGCTTTTGTCAGCCTCGCCAGTTATCAGACGCAGTCCGGTCTTGTCAAAGCTGGAAGCCAGGATGCCCGCTTCGGCGTCCAGAGACCCGGGCACCAGAGTTGTCTGAGACTGCTGGAACTTGTGACCAGACTTCCAGTCGTAGAACTCCAGGCCGCCGCCATCGCCTCCGGCGAACAGCACGCCATCCTCGTTGACGCTCAGGGTGTTTACGATGGCGTCTTCGCGTGGACCAAAGTTCTGCATGAACGCACCCTCGGGACACTTCCACTGCTTAATATTGTCCGGACTCGCAGAAGCAAAGGTGAACTCATGCGGGTGCAGGGCCAGTGCCCTGACACTCTTCTTATGGTGTGTGAGTACCGCTGCCGTCTTACCTGCGGCTAGGTCCCAGAGTCGTATTGTAGAGTCCATTGACCCTGATATTACCTGGGGGTCTGCCTCCTGGCACTTGACTGAAGCGATAGTCGACTTGTGCCCCGCCAGTGTGAAGACTTCCGTCCGGCTGCGGATATCCCACACCCGCACCACTGCGTCGCGACCAGCTGTCATGAGCAGGTCGAGCGTGGGATGCAGATCCAGCGTGTAAACACTCTGAAGTGAGCCGTGATAATGGCGAACGACCTTGTTCTGCTCTAGGTCCCAGCATTTGACCGTCTTGTCTTCGCCCGCACTGAATAAATATGGACTGCGGCTGGAAACCGCCAGGCCCCTGACACCAGCGATGTGGCCAGTCAAGGTGACTTTCAGGGTGCCAGTTGCGAGGTCCCAAATCTTGATCGTGCGGTCAGCGCTCCCCGTGGCGAACCACTGGTTGTCGGGCTCTACTGCTACGCTCCGGACCCATCCTTGATGGCCAGAGATCACGCGCATGAGCTTCCAGGGCGCGCGCCACTCCGGTTTGACCGGCGCGAACCGCTGTATCCGTCGTCCCACAGCCGTCTGTCCGCCAGTCTGAGGCACAGCGTCTCTTAGGGCCACTGCCTGCCGTGATTCAGGCGCACTAGACGGCTCTGGCAGGCCTTCGATCAGTTTGGTGACATGCTTGGCCGTGGCAGAGTCATTTGGCACAGGTCTCCGCTTCTTCCGGGCGCCGACCCCCCTCCGAGCGCCGTTGATCTTGGCTTCTAAGCGTGGTGGGAGGGTTCTCAAGTGGTCATACTCGCATCTGACCTTGTGCAGCGTTGCGAGCCGACCGCTCGTTTCGTACTCTTCGAACGGGCTGCCGAACGCCGAGCCGAAGAGCGCTCTCGCACGGTGGCTGTTCGCACAGACCAGCGCCTCGGCCCGCTCCTCCTCCGCCATATAAGCGTTTCCGTCGTGGTTCTGATGGTCGACTGTCGGCAGGCAACAGGTGATTACCCGGAAATCGCCCATCCACTGCCAACTTCTTCACCAGACACGACCGTCTCGCAACGTCAGAAGCAATGTCGTCGTTCCTGCTCAATACCATCTCAAGTGAGTCCAATGAGACGGCCAGCCGGTGGCATAGAGCGCTAACACAGAGGTGGCGATCCCGCTGGGTGTCGCTGTCACGCTCGGCCAGTACAGTCTGTACGACGTCCGCGGAGGCTCCCGCGCCGTCATCTTTGACCGTCTCGCCGGTGTCAAGCAGAACGTCATCGGCGAGGGAACGCATTTCCTGGTGCCCTGGCTCCAGAAGGCTGTCATCTACGATGTTCGGACCAGACCGCGGAACATCACCACCACCACCGGCTCCCGAGACCTCCAGATGGTGTCCCTCACCCTCCGTGTGCTGCACCGTCCCGAGGTGCAAAACCTGCCTTCCATCTACCAGAACCTCGGTCTCGACTACGACGAGCGTGTGCTCCCCTCCATTGGCAACGAGGTGCTCAAGTCCATCGTCGCCCAGTTCGACGCGGCCGAGCTCATCACCCAGCGTGAGGTTGTGTCGGCTCGGATCCGCGAGGACCTCCTCCGCCGTGCTCAGGAGTTCCACATTGTCCTGGAGGACGTCTCCATCACCCACATGACTTTCGGCAAGGAGTTCACCAAGGCTGTGGAGCAGAAGCAGATTGCCCAGCAGGACGCCGAACGTGCCCGATTTGTTGTTGAAAAGGCTGAGCAGGAGCGCCAGGCCTCTGTCATTCGTGCAGAGGGTGAGGCTGAGGCCGCGGATCACATCTCCAAGGCTCTTGACAAGGCAGGCGACGGTCTCCTCCTTATCAGACGTATTGAGGCGTCTAAGGACATTGCCAACACACTCGCCAACTCCCCCAATGTCACCTACCTGCCCTCCAACCATGGTTCGAGTGGTGCGGGCGCTCAGGGCGGCGCAAACAACTCGCTTCTTCTCAACCTTGGTCGCTGAAGCAGCCTGCTCTCGAGACATAGAGTTATATTCGTTGTACATAAACATGCTTCATAAGTCTTTATCATACGCTCGTACCCCCCACAACGTAAGTTGTGTCGGAGGAGGACGACGTGCCGGGCCTCTTCGCGTTGATAAGGTGTCGACACCACTCCAACCAGGCATGCAATGTTGGCCCGTCAGCAATTGCCGGACTTTCGATGGCTGTAGGTTCTGTCGGTGTCCCTTTTCGCTTGCCGTGATGGTACATGGGCGATTGCCTTGAGACGGATAAGCTCGGCGTCGGTGAGACTGGTTCAGGTCTAGGGCTGTCAGTCTCAGATTTTGTGACGCCAGAAATGTTAATGTGGGCGCCTAAAGTTGCACTGCTTGCTCTACGCCAGTCTTTTCCGTTCGAGTCACTGTTTTTGTTCTGCCATTGTCCAAACGCAACCTCGTCCTCAAAGTAGAGTTCACGGCCGAGAATTGTGTTATTTCGGCGGAGCCACTCCGCGTGAAGAATGCGATCAACCCATTCCCAAACCAGTACAGAGGACGCCATGGAACTCACCCACATGACGTAGTTGGCCCACGAATCAGTGTATCTGTCGGCAATATCCAGAACAAACATTGGCACCGGTATGCTAACAGCAAGTAGTGCCCATGTTCCTATGACACCCACTTGCCAAGAAGCAAAAGCCTCGTGCCGTTTGATAAGAGCGTAGAACGCGACACAGCCAGCGTAGACAAACGCGAGAGCAATTCGGAATAGGTATGCGAACACCAACACTGCATCCTCACCGTCGCTTCGGACAGGCTTTGGTCGACTAAAGATGTTGACGCTCCAGAACGCCTCGGAGGCGAGACATGCTAGTCCCCCGACCCAGACCAGGGCCTTTCGTTCCTTCTTTCTGGCAAAGAGTCGCGTAAGCGTTTGCACCAGTGCAAAGAGCACAAACAGCCACGCTATGAGGCCGACCACTTTGATAGACGTGAGATCTTCCATGGCATCCAGGAGCGCTGGCGCGCTGCTGTACCCGTCCTTGTACTGGGCATCTGAGATTGAGATGACAGTGGCCATGCAATGGGTGAAGTAGACAGCTGATGCCAACGCGGCCAGCTTTTGTAGCCACGGTCGCCTCCCCTTGCAGGCGATCAAACAGATAAATAGGAACCAGGAGACGGTGACAGCCGCGCCCAGTGTGTAGACCACAGGGATGGCGCCGGTGTAGAATGGCCGCTGCCATTGCTCAAAGTCTGTCGAGTTGATGGCGGAGTTGAGGAGCGGCAGGGTCTGTGTCTGTTGCTTGAGTCCCACGGGCAGGTACCCGTCAAAACATGTGGGGATGTATGTGACGTTCGGTATGGCCTGGCCAATCTCGATGACGCGGCCGTCCGTGTACAACGAGCCCGTGGTGAGCGTGAGGTGCTGGCAGGCCGGGACGAGCACGTCGTCGGGATCCTCGCGCCACAGGTCCCGCTTTCGCGCGCGAGGGCCGGCCCGTCGCGCAGGTCTGCGCACCAGCGCTTGCCGCGGACGATGTGAGGCTGCCGAGCGCCTTCGCTTCCTCTCGCGGTCGTTTGAGTCGTCGGCTGTCATGCGATAGGGACGGCGCCTGGCGCTGACGGGCGCATGTTAGCAGTGGAGGGCGGTAATGGGGCCAGCAGCGTGTGGGTTTGGTGTGCCAGTTGCAACGGGCGCAGCTCCGTCTGTTCCTTAGGGGAGGTCGGTGGAGTCGTACCAAGCTTTTGCCAAGGAACCTTAAACGGGAAATGGCGTGTTGATCGGCAACGCACTTGCTTTTCGCTGACGCGGCCTCCCCGCTGCGTGGCGGACGGAGGACGCGGCCAGCAGGGGCACGGACGGCGGGGAGCAGCGGTCTGAGCACGGGTGACGCGGGCCAGAAGCCGTGTCCACAGCCACCCTGTGTGCGCCGCCGACGGCAGCCGCGCCAGCGTCCCATCGCTCCGGGCCCGTGCGCCGCATCGCTACCAAACGCCTGAGTCATGCAGGGATCGCCGCGTGTCGTACGGCATCGCTACCATAGCGGTGACTCGCTGAGCCGCACCACGCCGATGCGGCGCTTAACGACAACCTCATGAACCTCGACACGGCCCGCCCGCCGGGGGCCACCCCGGGCGAAGGCACGCCCCAGGGGCTGCTGAGGGACGCCGACATCCTTCTGCTGGTCATTCACAGGAACAAGAACCAGTTCAGGTGCACCAGCTGGTGGCGGTACCTCGCCATGCTGCACCGCCACACCCGAAACCTTGTAGGGCTTCTGAGCCCTCAGGCTGAAGACAGCAGGGCAGCCGAGACGAAAACGGCGCTGAAGAAGCGGAAAAACGCTGCAGATGAGCGTCTGGTAGCAGAGCGCCTTGCGAAAGCCAAGCAGATCGCCGATTTTCTCGTCCACAAACTAATCCCCCAGGCCCACCGTGCGTTTCACGGAGTGCTTGCACAGGGCCAGTTTGTACCGCTGGGCCTGCTGCTGGTTGCGCTAGCATCTAGTGTATACAGCCAGCTGCTGCCCCTCTGCTCCAGCCGCTCTGCTCCACCCAAGATGGCCGCGGCGGTGCCCTCGAACCCTGAGCTGGGATCAGCCGTCTGTAGAGAGGCTTTCACAAGCCAAGTCACACCGCACACGCCACCAGCAGTTGCAGGCTCGACAGCGGTTAGGGAGGCGCGAAGAGAAGATGGCAAAAAGCGCAAGAGCGACGCGATTGACGGCGCAGCAGTGAAGCAGAAGAAAAAGAACAAAAAGAAGAAACAAACTGGTAAGAATGCAATTGACGACATATTCAGTGGGTTGTGATATGTACAATAGTCTATAATGCAATGCATGGAAATCAACTTCGGCGGAGTTCAGCTGTGAATTCGTCCTCTATCACCTTGCGCGCGAACTCGGGCAGCACAAACGAGGCAGAGTGGATGCGGCTGTTGTAGTACCGGCAAAGCTCCCGCTCATGCAATGGCAACCACTTGCGTAGCGGCTCCCGGATGTTGGCTTTTCGGTTCTTGCAAGCCAGCATGAGTCCGAGTTGGCCCGAGGTATACGTCGGCACCATAGTGTAGGCGTATTCTACCACTGGAAAAGCCGTCGCAAATGCCAATTTCAGCTTCTTGAGGAGGTCGAGATTAAGCCACACATTCTCGGATGCCTGGGTACAGACGATGCCATCCGGTCCCAGAGCGTTGTACAGCATGCTGAAGTAGGACTGCTGGAAGAGTTGCTCTGCAGGCCCATCCGGATCTGACGAATCTGTGATAATGACGTCGTACTCGCCCTTGTCCGTGTTCTTCAGAAAGTCGTAACCATCGCCAACGTGTAGCGTCACCTTGTCGTTGTTGAAACCTTGGCTCATGGTGGGCAGATACCTCATGGACGCCTCAATGACGCGCCGATCAATCTCACAGATGACGACCTCCTCTACTGTCTCGTGCTTCACGATTTCGCGGAGCACACCGCCATCACCCCCGCCAATGACAAGCACGCGACGAGGGTCGGGATGGCTATTCAGCGCAAGGTGGGTGATCATCTCCTGATATGCGAACTCGTCGCGCTCTGTAGCCTGCACAACGCCATCAAGAACTAGCACGTTGCCGTAATCGGTGCTCCTGAACACCAGAATATCTTGATACAAACTCCTCTCTGTGTGCAATATTTCCTTCACTCGGAGAATCATTGCTTGACCTGGCCACTCTTCACCTTCTTCTCGGAACCACCCGTCGCGGATGGTGGGATGCTCCAATTTGTTTGAGATATTCTGGTGTGCTGGATCATCTGCTCTGAGGATAACTTTGGCGTTGGGGTTCATCTGCTGATAGAAAAACTGTTGTGCTTGCTGGGGGCGACGCGCCCTCGTGGCCTGCTCTTCGGACTGAAGCTGGGCAGCCGCCGACAGCTGTGCGCTGTGCAATGCCGCCGGCGCGCCTGCCACCCCGTCTTTGCTGCGCTTTGTCCCTGGCGACGTTATCATTTCACTGGGACTGGCGGACGGGGCGCCGGCCGAATGGGAGGCTGTGTCGTGCTGTGAGGAAGTAGTCTCGTTGAGCAAGTTTGCCATGTCCTGCTCTGCACCGCTGCTTCTGTTTTCCTCTGCGCTGTTGCCGAGGTCGTTGCCACTGTGTCCGCCATCTCCACAGCCGGCCATCAGCTCCGCTACTGGCGCCTGTAGCGGATTCGCGTGCACAGGGGACCGCCGGTTGTCATTAGGTCCCCATCCAGGTTTCGCACTGTGGCGCATTGCGCTCTCGTTATCGCTGTCATATCCGCTACTCGAGGTTGTGTATCGCCGCGCAGCCGGCGAAAACTGTCTTTTCGGCGAGTGCGTAACGAGGTTCGCAGTGGACAAAGTGTGCGGGGAGTCAGCCGAGGACTTGGCGATCTTGGTGAGCTGCTGGAGGCGCGTTGGCTCTGGCACGTAGGAGTCTGTGTTGCTGGTGCTCTCAGTTAAGCTCGTAGGCTCGGTGGTGAAGGCAGTGGACGGGGTCTCCGTGGGGTGGGTCTGGGACGGGATTGAGGATGTGTCGGAGGATGGTTTGTCGTGCTCTGGGGCGCCGCTAGGGGTGGTGGAAAGGCTGTGTGCAGGCGACACGCTGGGCGTTAAACGCAGGCGAGGCGACGGCTCCAGCGTATCGGTCTTCGCGGACGGCAGGTGAACAGTGGATTTCCTGGGGCCAGACGAGTGATCAATGGAGTGCTTGGCGACCTTGCCGGACGGCGACACAGTCTTGACGAGCGAGACAGAGCGAGCGTTGCCATGTGGGTTGGTGCTCGTTGTTGTGACGGTTTTGGTGGTCGTCTTGACTGAGTGAGGCTGCCGTTTCGGCCGGACGTCGGTCTCCGTGGTGGTGACCGTCTTGGTCGTGGTCCTAATGGTGGGCATCTCGCTGTGTGGAGTGTCCAGCACGCTGATCTAGTGCTCTGGTTGCAACCGAGAGGGGCGAAAACGCTTCGGCTTCTTGACTAGCCCATTGGCGTGAGCAATCGTGGGTCTCCTCCTGCTTGAGTCCGTTGGTTGAAAAAGTTAGCGCGTGACTTCCTGCACGGCCTCTGATCAGAAAAAGTTTGTGCGTCGATGAAACGGCTGATCTGAAGCGCACGCAGGACCGGCACCGGGCATCGGGTCGGGTGGAGGCAGGTGCGGGGACAGCCGGCGCTGTGGCCCGGCCTGGCTTGCCGTGGCCGGCTTTGTGTCCATCCTGCCTCGGGCGGTCCGATTGGCACAGGATAGCCCATTGCCGGTCCTAA
This sequence comes from [Candida] tunisiensis, assembly GCA_030407195.1. Classification (NCBI taxonomy): domain Eukaryota; kingdom Fungi; phylum Ascomycota; class Dipodascomycetes; order Dipodascales; species [Candida] tunisiensis. The sequence goes on from JANJPH010000134.1 coordinate 25,305, forward strand.
GTCCGCCGACTGTCCCTGTCGAGGGTCCGCCACGACTGTCCTGCCGAGACGGCTCGGTCTGCCCGGGGTCCGTGCGGAGCTCGCGGAAACGGCAGATGGATCCCAGCGCCTGCCTCTGTACTCTTCTCTGTCGCCGCGCCCGTCGTCCATCCCCTCACTGCGCATCCTGCATGTCCTGTCCCGGAATTTTTCAGGCCCTCGAGCCAGCACCATGAAGCACCCTTTCCACCTTCTGGCGGCCGACCCACGCGGCGAACGGCTGTATGCCGCCGCAGGCCAGCAGATCCAGGCCTTTGACCTGGCCTCCGGTGCCCTTGTGGCCCGCCACGTCAACACCCCTAGTGTACACCACCAGGACAGACCCCGACCCAAGGGGTCTGCATCCAAAGACGAGAACGAGCCGGCGTCGCCACACGAGCCCCGGGCGAAGAAGGCACGGATCGCGTCCCCGGGGGCGGACGACACCAGCGGACAGCAGGAGGACCCCGCATCAGACGCCAATGGACGGAAACGGGGCGCACCGCCCATCAAAAACCACATTCGATCCATGGCACTGAGCCGGAAGGGCGGCTCGCTGCTCTCCACAACCGACGAGGACAAGGCCGTGATTGCCCTCGACAGCAGGGACCTGTCGCTGCAGCTCAAACGCCTGTACCCCAAGCGGCCGTCGGCCATCGCAACGGCGCACGACGACTCAAAGTACTTTCTCGGGGACAAGTTTGGGGACGTGTACGAGGGGTCGCTTGACGTGAGCTCCGCGCAGGCCGAGCAGGTGACCGCGGAGCCGGTCCTGGGACACGTCTCCATGCTCATCGATCTGGCAGTCGGCCAACACCAGGGGCGCGAGTACCTCATCACGGCCGACAGGGACGAGCACATACGGGTCACGCGGTACCCCGAGACCTATGTCATCGAGCGGTGGCTGTGGGGCCACGGCGAGTTTGTGTCGTGCCTTCTGGTGCCGTCGTGGGCACCGTCCACGCTGGTATCGGGGGGTGGCGACCGGTTTCTGTGCGTGTGGGACTGGACGAGCGGGGCTCTCAAGCAGAAGCTCGAGCTCCAGAGCCTCGTAGAGCCGTACCTGACGCCCGAGCGCCATCGGGCGCTCGGGTTCAAGGGCCGCACCCTGGAGGACGCGCCCCTCGAGTTCTGCGTGGCGCAGATCGTGCCCCTGAGCGCGCAGCGGCAGTTTGTGGTGCTGGTCGAGGCGACCAAGGCGCTGTTTGTGTTTGGCGAAGACGGCGACCGCTACAAGTGCCTCCGGACGGTGGCGATGCCGGCCACGGCGGTGGCGGTGGCGGCCGACGGCGTCGGCACGGTGTACGTGGCGCTGGACACGGCCGAGACGGCCGAGGGCGCGTCGCTGCTGCGCCTGCAGGCGGCGGAGGGCGGCGAGCTAGGCTCACCACCCTCATACGTTTTTAATTTGGAGAGCACACACCGTCAAACGCGTCCCTGTGGCACCGAGCGCTCGTTCCAACCCCCCCATTGGCACCGTCTGACCTCTTGCCTAGCACCGTCTCACCGCTGCCTCCCTCTGACCGCTGCCTGGCCCCCTCTGTTCGCCACCTAGGCCGCTGCTCCCGCCCCCCCTGCTCAGATCAATGGAGGTCGGGCGCCGACGTCGACGTGCGTGCGCTCGAGGAGGAGCGCCGGGCGGACGAGGTCGCCATGAAGATCCTCGAACACATCAGCGCGGACGACTAC
>JANJPH010000135.1:0-26934 GCA_030407195.1 [Candida] tunisiensis
GAGGACGTGGTTGCTGAAGCTGTTGAGATTCGTCCTCCGGAATTTGATCCGACCAAGAAATATCCCGTCTTGTTCTACGTCTACGGGGGTCCCGTGAGCCAGCAGGTTATCAAACGCTTCCAGTACCACTTTCAAGCCGCAGTCGCTGGTTCGCAAGACGCCATCGTGGTTATAGTCGATGGACGTGGAACTGGATTCAAGGGTCGGAAATTCCGGTCTGTGATCAGAGACCACCTCGGCAGATACGAAGTGGAAGACCAGATTTCTGCGGGTAAAATCTGGGCAAAGAAACCGTACGTTGACGCATCGCGAATGGCCATTTGGGGTTGGAGTTATGGAGGGTTCATGACTCTGAAAACGCTTGAACAGGATGCCGGTGCGACATTTTCGTTCGGTATGGCTGTTGCGCCAGTGACTGACTGGCGGTTTTACGATTCCATCTACACGGAACGATACATGCACACCCCTCAGCACAATATGGAAGGCTATGATGAAAGCAGAGTTCATAACATGACAGCGCTGGGCCAGGTGGACAGATTCCTGGTCATGCACGGAACTGGCGATGATAACGTGCATTTCCAGAACACTTTGAAGCTGCTTGACGATCTCAACATGGCCACCATTGAGAATTACGACGTACATGTCTTCCCAGATTCAGATCACTCTATCTATCACCACAACGCTAACACGATTGTATACGATAAGCTTGGACACTGGATTGCCAATGCATTCAACGGACGCTACAAGAACCTGCAAAAGTAGAGGAACTGGCTGTCCCTAATATACGCGATCCTCTATGTTTAAATATTATACAGTTCCCAGGTTAGGTCATCCATATCATCGCTGTGGGCGTGATGAGGCTAACTTGCCGCAATTCGGGCAAGTTCGCTTATTTTCGTCGGCATCAAACGCGACGATGGCCTCCTTGATCTGAGTGCCAAGATCGGTGAGGTGGAAAGCTGCCTCGTAAACAACCTCGTTGCACTGGGTGCAGTACCAGCGCATCTTGTCCAGCGACTCTTTGGGCCGATCCTGCTCCACGACGACACCGACTGTGTTGGCATACCGAACGGGATTGTGTGGGGTGTTTGGGGGTAAGAGGAAGGTGTCGCCTTCGTTGATGGTAATGTCGCGGAACTCGCCGTCGTCAACGACTTTCAGAGTCATGTGGCCCTTGATCTGATGGAAATATTCGGGCGTCTCGTTGATGTGGTAGTCTGTCCGCTCGTTTGGTCCGCCTACCACCATCACCGTGAAGCCTCCTCGGTGGAGACAGAAGTTGTTGACTGGCGGTTGGAGAAGATGCCGGTTCTCGGCTATCCACTTCTCCAGGTTGATAGGCGTGGGCAGCATTGTCGTCGGTGTTCTTGTCGAACTGTGGGGAGTCCTTACGGAATGCGCAGTGGTGTCATTCCGCGGTGGGCTGCAGCTTGACTCAGCCGGCCCGTTGGCCTCGGCAGAGACCGACGTGGTGCCGATGCCATTCCTACAGCGGGTATTAAGGCCCTCGGAGAGAACTCTGCCTCGGCAGCCTACAATCCTGCACGCCTTTGTGGGCAAGACGTCCGCTGGACCATGACACACGCTGGGGCCCAGATTCGGGGTTCCATCGGGGATCGGAGCGGCATTTGCAGGTTGTGAGCCTTGGCAGACTCGCGATTCAGGTCTTGAGCCTTTGACGGCGTCGGGCACCGGCAAGCAGCAGGTTAATTTCAGCATCACACAACAAGAGGCACCCTAGGTCGTAAGCCCTGACGATGCAGGTCATGGGCCCTCTTGCCACCGCTACCAGACCCGGTTTATTTCAGCATCGCTAACTCGCCCCGTTCTAGTGCGAGACTCCACGAAGACGAGACCCTGGCGACAAATGGTGGCCAAGGACGCAGAGAAGGACGCGCAACCGGCGTCTCCGCAGCCGGAGAAGCTGAAGAAGAAGAAGGACCAGCAGGAGGAGGAAGAGCTATCCGAAGAAGACCAGAAGCTCAAGGGCGAGCTGGAGATGCTCGTTGAGCGACTCAAGGAAGGCGATTCCTCGCTCTACGAGTCGGCTCTCAGCCAGCTGAAGGAATTCATCCGAACCTCGACCTCCAGCATGACGGCAGTTCCGAAACCTCTCAAGTTCCTGCGCGCTCACTACCCAGATCTCGTCCAGCGCTACGATGCATGGACTGACGGCGCCGACAAGCGCAGCCTCGCTGACGTTCTCTCCGTGCTAGGTATGACATACTCCGAGAATGGCACGAGGGACTCGTTAAAATACCGCTTACTGTCGTCCACGGATGACATAGGTTCCTGGGGCCACGAATACGTTCGCCACCTTGCTCTCGAAATTGGCGAAGAGTACGCCGCTCGCACGGAGAAAGACGACCACGAGGGTGATGACGACGATGATGAGCGTCCCGCAGCTGACACGGCTGATCTCAAGGACCTCTCCCTCAAGATCATTCCTTTCTTCCTCGACCATAACGCCGAAGCAGACGCAGTGGACTTGCTTCTGGAGATTGAAAGCATCGAGGAGCTGCCACGATTCGTTGACAAGAACACCTTCGCACGTGTTTGTCTCTACATGGTATCATGTGTGCCGTTCCTCGCCCCCCCAGACGACAACGCGTTTCTCAACACTGCGTACGGAATTTATCTGGAGCACGGTCAGCTTACGCAGGCATTGGCTTTAGCGGTTCGTATAGACGACCCCGAGCTTATCAAATCTGTCTTTCAAGCTGCCACGGATCCGCTCTTGCAACGCCAACTCGCTCTCGTCCTCGCCCGCCACCAGTACTGGGTGGAGCTGCCCATGGAACTGGACGAGGAAGTTCGTAACGCCATCAACAACGTATCATTGAGCGATCACTTCCAGTACCTAGCCACGGAGTTGAACCTTCTGGAGCCCAAAGTACCCGAGGACATCTACAAAAGCCATCTTGAGAGTTCGCGCCAGGCTACAGCGCTAATGGACTCGGCTCGTCAGAACCTTGCTGCGTCGTTTGTGAACAGCTTTGTCAACGCCGGGTATGGTTCGGACAAGTTGATGACACCAGAGGAGGAGGCCACATCGTGGGTTTACAAAACCAAGGGAGCCGGCATGGGCTCTACGACCGCGTCTCTGGGTGAGATCTACCTGTGGGACTTTGCCAATGGGCTGCAGCAGCTTGACAAGTATATGTATTCGTCCGAGGAGCAAATCAAAGCAGGCGCTCTGCTGGGCATCGGCATCACGAACTGCGGTGTTCACGATGAATCCGACCCTGCGATGGCGTTGCTTAAGGACGAAGTCTCAAGTACGAGTAACCCACTGAAGACGGCTGCTATCATGGGTTTGGGCATTGCCTATGCCGGCACGCGTCGTGAGGATCTTTTGGAGGACCTTTTGCCCCTCGTGACGGACACTTCTTGTGCCGTCCAGGTGTCTGCGCTGGCAGCGCTGTCCCTTGGTCACGTCTTTGTGGGCTCCGGCAATGGTGATATTGCCAGCTCCATTTTGGGGACGCTTCTCGAGCGAGAAAACAGTCAGCTCGACGACAAGTGGACACGCTTCCTCGCCTTGGGTCTCGCCCTGGTTTACGTCGGCAAATACGACCAGACAGATGAGATTCTAGATGCCGCCAAGGCGATTGATCATCCTATTGGTCAGGTGGTGGAGGTTCTAGTCACAATCTGTGCCTATGCAGGGACCGGAAATGTCCTCCAGATCCAGCGCTTGTTGCACGATTGCACAGCACGACCTGATGAGAAGCGTGAGGACGAGTACGAAACGGCTGAGGAAGCCTCGAGTCGGGAGGCTGCGGAGGCTCTCGGTGCTGGTAGAGCGACTGCTGAAGCTGGCGAGCGTGATGGTGCCAGTGGCACTGGACCGTCAGAGGGCGATCCAGAGGGTGCTGGCGCAGAACCGAAATCGCCGACGGAGGAGAAAGTCAAGCCTCCCAAGCCGGTCGAGCCGATTAGTGATGAGAAGAGCGACGAGTACCAGGGGTATTCGGTCTTGGGTCTTGCGGTAATCGCTATGGGCGAGGACATTGGGCAAGAGATGGTTTTGCGCCATTTTGCGCATTTGATGCACTACGGTGATGCCCATATTCGACGAGCAGTGCCACTAGCTATGGGCCTCGTCTCAGCGTCAAATCCCGACATGAAGGTCTTTGACACACTGTCGCGGTACTCGCATGACAGCGACCTCGAAGTTGCTATCAACTCTATACTTGCTATGGGACTGGTGGGCAGTGGTACGAACAATGCTCGGTTGGCGCAGTTGCTGAGGCAACTCGCGAGCTACTATTCGAACGAGGCTGACAGTCTGTTCATCGTCCGCATTGCACAAGGGCTTCTGCACCTGGGCAAGGGAACGTTGAGTTTGAATCCATACAACACTGATCGGCAAATCCTATCTCGAGTTGCACTGGGTGGCCTTCTGACCGTTCTTGTTGCAATGCTGGACCCGAGAGCGTTCATCCTGGAGTCTTCACACTCCATGCTCTACTTTTTGACTCCAGCTATTCGGCCGCGTATGCTCATCACCCTGGACGCTGATATGAAGCCCGTCAAGGTGAACGTTCGTGTGGGCCAGGCTGTCGATGTGGTCGGCCAAGCTGGTAAGCCGCGCACGATCACAGGCTGGGTCACACACAGCACCCCTGTGCTCTTGGGGTACGGCGAACGTGCTGAGCTCGAGGATGACGAATGGATCAGCCTCACAAACACCTTGGAAGGCGTTGTGATCCTGAAAAAGAATGAGGACCGCATGGATATCGACTAGTTGTATAGATACTGTAGACACAGCTAGATCATGCTATGTGTTTGAAATCGCAGATGAGATACCGGGTCTTCGGGAATGCACGCAGTGGCAACTGCCGCCACCGCGTTGGGCCTCCGTGTACGCGCATGGCCTTGAATCGTAGATGCCCAACAGTTTGAAGAGCACAGTTGTTGCTAAATCAATAACGTACATTAATGTGTCATTAAAGCTAGATTTCACCAGCAAGGACGGCTTCGGTGATATAATTGATGTAGTCACGCTTCGTGGTAAGCTTGACCCCGAATTTCCGTTCAAGATCCTGGCGGATGGACTTCTTCGTGACGGTCATGAGATCTGCAGTCTTCAGGATATTTCGGACCTCCTGGGTGATTGCCTCATCGCTGGGTAGCATCTGACCCATCTCAACACCCTCGCTGCCCACCTCCTTCGCGCCCTGGACAAACGATGATGGTGCAACACTGCCAGGACGAACCGATCGAGGCCTGTCGGTGTACACACTTCCATCATCTTCAACACCCTGGAATGGGACCTCCGGGTCGTACTGCTCCCAGGTCTGAGCTTGATAGTCCTGCCATCTTTGCAAGGGAATCTCACTCGGATCGAACTTGCCTTCAGAAGAAACGACAATTTTCTTACCCTTCTCGCCGAGCACAACACGAGTATTGCCCCATGAGAAGTCATCCATGTTCCAGAACGAGTAGAGAGGAATGGCGAGTGAAAATACTGGGATAGCCAGAATGTACACTATCATCCACCCGATCATTTCCCATCGACGGCGCAGAAGGAAAATGATTGCTTGGAGACCATAAATGGCAGCCAACATGATGATGGAAGTCACTGGGATGCTGTCCTTGCTCTTCGCAATAAGATAGAACAGATAAGCGAGGTAAGCAACTGTGACGGGCTGCACGATCGTGGATAAGAGGTCAAGGATGACGACGAAGCGCATACTGAAGCAGCAAAAGCCACAGAGTTGGCTCATCGGCACCAGCTCAATGAGATTGTGCACTGTAGAGTTGATCCATCTTCTTCGCTGAGACACGAACACTTTCCAGCTATCCGGAGCCACGGTCTGGGCCTGTGCATCGCGGATGTACTTGGTCTTGAGTTTTGGATGGTGCTTGAGTAAGAGAGTGGTGAGGTAACGGTCTTCGCCTAAGTGAAGGAGGTTCTTCATGTGCAAAGTATCGACGCGGTTCTCTTCGTAGCCTCTCACAACAGCGTTGGACACGAAGAGCGGCTTGCCCGTCCCTGGGGCGTAGATGCGATACATGGAGAAACATCCTGGCAAGCACGTCACAGACCCGAAGAGAGACTCGAAGGCTTTCGCAAGATTGTGGGAGATGTAGTACTCGTAGACCTGCATCATTGTGATGATAGAGCTCTTTGCATTGGACAGTGACGTTTCACCACACAGGGCGATAATCTTCATGTCATGCTCGAAGGCAGAAATCATCTTGTTCGCAGAGTCACGATCGACCTCCGTGTCAGCATCAACTTGCAATAGATACTCATAGAACGCCGGGTTAACGCCTATGACATTCTGAATTTGATGGTACAACTCCAGTTCCATAGGATTCATAGGCAGATTGAAGTGCACGCGATTCAGGAACCTCATGAGAATCATCTGAGAGTCTCGCTTGCCGCGGTTTCCCGGTCTGTTCATTTCAGTGGGTTGTCCGACCTTGACGATGACGATAAACGGCACGATATGGCCCTGTACCTCATACAATCCTGAGTAAACCTTGCCCATATTGTGCTGCTTTGCGCCATCACCAAGCGATTCAAACGACAGCGGCTCTGCGTCGATTTCTGGAGGAACGCCCAAGATGTCGAGCACAATGCGTGGTGTCGGGCGGTCGTTGCCGGCACCCACAATCATACCATCGCACACAATGAAAAGGAGCTTCCGCTTGTCGTCATAACGTGTTCGAGCAAGCGAATCAATCGCTCGCCGTAGGGACTCCTCATCCTCTGTGTAGGCTGGCACTTGGCAGATGAAAAACTTGTCCAGCTCCTCAGGTTGCTTGCTTCGAGTGAATTGCAGAGCAGCGAAAAACTTGAATCCGATTACCGCAACCAAGAAGATGGAGATGGCAAGCAGGAAGTATCGTGCAAACTTACATCGCACGCTGTTTCTTGTGTCCACCTTACCGATGAAGAACATGTTATCAAGACACTCTTTCATCCGCTTCTTGAGGGCGGAGTCGATAGCCAACTCCTCCCATTTTTTTGTGACGTCCTGTCCAGAGCTACCAGAGAACAAGTTGACGACATTTGCATCCAGGAATTGTGTGTCGATGCCACGACGGCCGTCTGCAACGGTCATCATCCCCGATACGTAGTCTGTCAGGTCATAAATGCGGCCGTCAATGGACGCCAAACTCTGCTGCTTGTCAGCCATTTTCTGCATTGTCTCAGGCGTGTAGCCCACCCAGCCCTTCAAATAGTTGGCTCGGAGGTTCAACATCTGCTCAAGGTACCAATCTGGTCTAGAGTCGTTCGTGAACCGCCTGAAATCGTGGTACCTAGCATTGTCATCCGTATAGTTCGTTGCTGAACCCATGATAATGCCTGGATCCACTGTGCCGTTCACACCTTTGCAAACCGCCGATATCTGGACCGGGAAGAGGTCTGTAGCATCCTGGCCGCCATACTTGAGGACCTGATCCTGGGGAACTATCTTCGGGTAATGGCCTGGGGCAAATTTGGTCAAGTCAAAGACATTGCCACGAATTGCCGTGTAGACATGGTCCGGGTCTACCTTGCTGCTGTATCCACTTAGCTCCTCGGGTGAGAAGACGTTCTGCGTGGGGCAAATGAGAATCGGGAAGCCGACTAGAAAAACGCATACGAACAAGCACGAAGCCCAGATCAGAAGATTGATAGCCAGCTTCTCACGCCATGCGATGCGAATGTCTCGTCGTGGCATTCGGCCCATCTTTTTGATGAAATAATCGGGAATGAAGAATGTCAGCAGCCACACTATGCCCATCCATCGCTTTCGGCTACCAGACACTGGCACCTCGTCAACTGTAGTATCAGCCTCCTTATTGACATGCATCACTGAGGCTGCGCCCCCGCCTGCCGCTCCTCGCGAGTCGGCAAATCGAAACATGTCACCACCACGGCCCCCAAGAAGCTGTGACTTCGAGTCCGGGTCGTAGTGGAACGCGTCGTTGTCAGCGTAAAGGTTCTCCGTGGCATCAGGATAGTGCCGAGTGGCATTGCGCTCTACTGTATGCTCCGGGTCAGTGAGCTCCAACCACGCGTCCTCACTGAGAAATACACCTGTGAGACCCAGGCGAGCGTCCTTTTCTGCCCAACCACGACTCTGCACAACTTCTGCAGCCTTCTCAAGTTCCGAAGTTGCCACAGTGCCCCCTTGGATGAGGTCTTCATCATAGCCAAGGCTGATAAATTGGTTGAAGGGCATGAAAATGCCGGTGAAGTCGACATTTTTAGTCCGTCGTGCGATTTCTGGGACACTGAAGGCCTTGAGTTGCTGCTTCAAGCAGCGAGCGTCTACTGAGCCAGCCTGCCGCCGATCATTGAGCTTCAGCGCCACGACGAAGTACATATTGGCGTCCTCAGTAGTCATGAGCAGTTGGTCCAGAGCGTTGACGAACTGGCCACTCGCGTCAAACCGAGCTGGCTTCTTAGCCTGCTCTCTAGCGGCATTCTTGACCTTTTGGCTGCTTCGCCGGGCCACGCTCAGCGACCGTCCTGGCTTGGAGCTCAAGTGTGCTCCAGTGATAGTACCACTGGATTTGAGCTGCGAGTCTACCACAGCTGAGGACTCAAAAACAGCTTGTAGGAATGTTGATGATGAGCTGTTTGTGAACAAGGAGATGATATCACCGGAGATGGACTCAGCGTTCGCTTCAACCAATCCTGCGACATTGTATTCCACCTCCCCAGCAAAATGACGAACCGCGAAAGACCGCGGGCTAGAGACGGCGTCGATTGCGGGGTTCTTATCGAATCGCTTTTTGAGTGATGTCAAAAAGTCGGCGTCCGACCGATTCTTGCGGGAGTAGTCATCAAGCACAGGCAGTAAGCCCAGCTGCGGGCGGAGCAGTGACCTGACAGTATCTCCGTTGTCAAAGTACTCGGCAGGCGGGAGAGCTACCTCCTCGCCCTCAAAGAGATCTGTGTACTTCTCAAAGTATGCCTTGAGCTGCGCCTGATAGAACGCCTCGTTGGCCGTATTGTGCAGCAGCTTGTCGAGGGTCGGAGCTGCAGGACTTATGTTGAATCCTGGAAAGTCCACAATACTGAGTGTGTTCTCGACTAGTGCGCCGTCTGCGCTGAGACGCTGGTTGATCTGGGCCACAATCCAGGCGAACAACAGTGTGTAAAGACAGGATGCCAACTCGTCTGCTTGCTCACGTGCGCCTATCTCATCCAGCACTACGGTGACGCGGTCCTTGCGGACCATCACCGTGCGGTATGTGAGAGCGGTCTCAAGTAACTCGGCGCGCACCCCCAGGAAATTGGCTACGAGATCGACCACCTCGGGATTCAAGATCTCGGCGGCGACGTCGTTGCCACCCTCCTGATCTGCCGATCTGAACTGGATCTGTCCGAGATGGATGATCGCGCTGAGTGTTTGCGCGATGTTGGCAATGTCAGAGCGACTGAAATCGAGGGCCCGAAGTGAGGCCTTGAGCTGGGCCCAGCGCTGGACGTCGTCGAGGCCCGGCAGCCGCAGCTGAGACGGGTGGCCGAGATAGCGATAGCGGCCGTCTGTTTCGAGATTGAGGTGCATGCGCTCCGACTCTGAGATGCCGTGAAGCATGTAGTAGAAGACGTGAAAGTTGCGTTCAGAGGTGGGAACACGGGTGATCCGGGACCTCTCCAGCCGGTAGTCGAGCAGCGAGCCGCCGACAAGGGTCGTGTTCGCGTCGTACTGCAGCTCTGTCACCAGGCCGGCCCTGGAGGCCTGCAGAGACCCTCCGGACTTGGTCTGGGTGAAGGAATGGAATACATACTCAGCCTGGCGGATGCGTGACGACAGTGGGTTATTGCTGAGGGCTGTGTTAGCATCGTTGTGGGGTGTCTCGCGGGTCATTGTACTCACCGAGGAGGTGGTTTGTGAGGATGTTGCGGAACTCGGTCTTTCCGCTTGCCGATTCGCCCTGGAAGAACACGGCCTGGGACTCGCCGCGCTTGGATATGCGGTTGTGCACGCGGGCCGCGAGGGTCCTGAGGCTCTGGTCCTGGCTCGGGTTTGGAGGGTGCAGGGTGTTGAGCTCGACGAGGGTCTGGGCGCCGATTGTGACGAATGGCTGGCCCTGGTGGAAACGGGACGCCAGGTGCGACGTCAGTGCATGGTCGGTGAGGGCCGACGACGGCAGCGCGGTGATGTCGGCCTTGAGATCAGTCATGGGATGGCGGCCAGGGGACGGCGAGGGTACGGGTGGTCCAGAGGACGTGGAGGTCGGGGAGAGAGGGCAGACGGTCTAGGACGGTGTCCGGGACGACGGGGACGCTGGGGCCGGGGAGCTCCGTCGCTGGTAGGGGGCTTGTCAAGGGCCAGGGCGCGCCGTCGCGAGTCGTCCGGGTTCGGGATATTTCACCTGTCGTTCTATGTTTAGAATGAGCTGTCGCGTTGGCGCATGTGTAAACAAACCGCTGCAGGGTTAGGCCTCGGGGCTCGACATTGATGTTCATTATGGACATTGGACGGGCGCAGCGCAGGGGCATATATTGGCGCTTACGAGACGAGGTGGCAGGGCATATGTTGGCGTGCGCGGCAAGGTGGCAGGGCATGTGTTTTTTTGACCTTACGGGGTGGCAGTGTTGGCGGGACGAGGCCCGGTGGCAGGGACATGTGTTGGCGGTGTACGAAGGCCCGGTCACAACGGCCTCGGCAGCTGACGACCCCGACTGACGGTACGCTCGGTGCTTACGACTCCATGGCTCCGCCGACAAAGGCCTCGAATGTTGAGGCCCCGCCTCGAAGCGGGCCTGATCGCCTGCCGTGTCGTCTGCATAATCGGGCAATTACTATTCCAAAACGGGGTCCTTAGACGGGCGGCCCGACGCAGTGCCCGGACAGCCAGCGACGGCCACACCTTAGGTCGTCGCCAGCGCTCGGCCAGCGCCCGGCCAGCGCTTCGCGCCAACGCCCAGAAAGCACCCCCTTTGTTTAGCCTTTTGCGCACCGAGTTTTAACCCCATAATAGCCTCCTGCATTGTGCATGAGCACGGTTGTGCCGAGTCGCGCAGGACGACGGACGGACGCGCACCCGTCCCGGACGGGCCGAGGCACGGACGACGCGGCGCCGTCCAAGCCACCGTCGTCCGGCAGGCCTGGCCCGTCGAGCACGGCCCAGAGGCCTCGCCGGCGTCGCCGGCGTCGCCCGGCGCCCCCACGCCGTTGTCGCACGGGCCTGTGACGTCGTCCAGGGACAGCCGTCCGCTGCCTCGACGACGATCCGCACAGCACGGCTCCCCTTGCCGCACAAGGTTAGCCCACCCACCGACGTGCACAGCGCCCCCTCAGGACTGCTAACCGGTCCGGCCCATCGCGTCATGGCTGGGGGCCCCGGGCGACGGAGCGTGTGTCTCATAGAGCCCGCTGTGGCGTGGGGTTGGGTGAGGTAGCCGAGCGTCATGCTGGCCCTGACCCTTGTGCACGCCAGACCGAGACATCATAAACTGGATCCGGCCTGTCTCAAACAGTGTCGCGCCGCCGTGGCTTCGCCGTGTCCCGGACCCCGTCCGTACCCCCGGGCCCGTCCGTACCCCCCGGCCCGCCTGCACCCACCCGGCCGTCCGTCGCCCCGGAACCGTCCGTCCCGGACCGGCCCTCCGTCCGTGCCGGATCTGTCCCAGCGCTGCCCAGCAGGCTTCTAAAAATAACAGACAGCAGCAGAAAAAGAAAGTACAGCTACGCCTGGTTTGTCGGAGCATTGGAATACCAAGTTGCAAACCTCGACTGGGTGCCCTAGCACTGGCTTTTGACGTCTCAAAACCCACGCTCGTTGGCTCTTATCCACTGGCGACAGCACGGGCTCCCACCCTCACGAACCTCCCGTCTGCTCCGCGTTCGACTGGGGCATCGCCACCACCTCCAACCGCCAGGTGTCCCCTTCGCGGCCCCTTCCCTCCCCCCTGGCTCATCGCTCCCTGATCTGCCGACCTCCAGGCGCACGGCCGGGCGTCCCGACCCCTTCTGCGTGGCACAACAGGCAATATGGACGTACCACCGCTTTCGGCCAGCGGTATCCCCATCACCACCTCGTCCCTGCTCGGGACTCTGCACCAGCGGGCTATCCAGGCCCACAAGCAGTCGCTGCGCCTCGACTCGACCTCGCTACTCCTCATAGGCGACACCGTCGACCCCGGATTTGTGGCCGCTGTCTGGCAACATGCCCGTACCCGCTCCGAGGACCAGACCGTCTTTCTAGCGTGAGTTACCACACCCTTCCTCCAGTGGCAATATTTTACTAACCCAGGCCGACCGCAGACTCGACAGGCTCCGGACTCATATCGGCTTTGTCTCAGTTTCCCAACGTCAACCCCGCGCTCATACAATGCCTTGGGGTACTCCTGCCGTTTCTGACGGCGGCGACACACAAGCACTATGCTACGCGTCTCCACGATGGCCTGCAAGTCGCCATGTCGCTGGACTCGGAGGGCCACGTACTCAGCACCCGCGTCGCCCTCGCTCCGCACATTTTCACATCGCTTCAGCAGCTCCTCGCCCTGCCTGCCGGCGGCGATAACCGCGTGTTTGACGTGTTTTACCACCTTCTGCTGGCGGCGTCCGACGAAATGAATGCCGACTGGGCCCGTCATCTCTCGCTCAAATCCTCATACAAGTACTACGATTTACTTTCCAAGGGTGCTCTCACGCTGGCCAATGGTCCTGCCGACGTCGATGACCACGCTGTGGCCAACGACTGGGTTCATGCGCTCGGCGAGTGCGGCATCCGCGCATCTAACTTCCGGTCTATCCTGAGCGCGCTCTCTGGTATTCTGCTCCTCGGCAATCGCCGTGACACTGTCGATATGGAGGAAGGCTGCGCCCTACTGGGTATCTCGCCTGATCTTCTCGATAATTACACCTGTGATCAGGTTATTGCCACCGCATATACGACACTTGTCGAGAACGTTGTAGGTCAGCTCAACAAGTTCCTGGCATCGTATGACGATCCAGCTCTTGGTGGCCGTTCTGCTAGAAGCCACCGGCGATCTGCGAGTGGGGCGTTCAGTGCCGCTGGCCTGAGCACAGCCGGAGGGGCAAGCACCATTGGCCCCGCATCAGAGGCAGAGTTTCCCATGGGCGACGACCAGAGCCCGGTAGTGGCGGTTGTGAACTTCGTGGAGCTGCCTCCGCGGCACAAGCATACGATTCTGCGCGGAGTTTTTGACGATTCGACAGGTATGAATGCCGAACTTCTCGATGATGGCATCTCCCTTCCGAAGACTGCTCCAAATGCAGCAAAGTACCTTGCAAAACACGGCGGTGCTGCGGGAACAGGCATACCTTCGTCTGCAGCGTCCGCTGTAACGTCTGTGGTGTCTGTAGACACAGTCACAAGCTCACTTCCTCCTGCTCCGCTTCCAAAAATGGTGCCCAATTTTCGATCGCTTGTTGATCCTTCGGTGAAAGTCCTTGCCATGCAAGCGTGGGGCACGCCAAAGGAGACCGTCAAGGATGACGGCGAGTCCGCGGTCGTTGGCCCGGGTGATAGTGCAAGCGTGCACCAGACGGCGCCCTCGCCTCAGAAAGTCGGCCCTTGCACTCTCGACGTTGAGTACCTTCAATTCAGCAGCCGTGTTTGGCACCTGCTGAGCATCTTTTCTGGTACGACTCGCAACACGGCCACTGGCGTGCGTTGGAGTAGCAGTACCGTCAGCGAACAGTTGCGTGGCTGGTTCCTGGCAGAATGGGCTAACAAGCGGCGGGGATGCGATTTCAGCACTGACTTTGACGTGTACGAGTTCTTTGAGCGTTATGCACCGCTGCTCGGTTCGGACGATCCAAATGCGGTATCAGTGGAGGACTGGGCTCGCTACGAGCAAGGGTGGACTTACGCTGACTTCGCGTGTGGCAACAATAGATTGTGGCTCAGTGAGCCGACATGGCATGAGCTCGAGCAGAAACTGCATGACTCTCAAGAGAGCCTCAGCAATCCGTTTGTCGGCGGCAACGGCAGCGCCTATGGTCCCGAGCTTGGCTCTGGTCCGTTTGACTCACGAGCCAGCCTTCTGGGCGGGGCAGCAGGCGCCACCGGGCCCCGGCACAAACACACTTCGAGCGCTGGTCTTTTGTCTGACTTCGACACCCATGGGGTGAGAGATGATATTGCAGACTTTGACGACCCTGCTGAAGGCTTTGGGCTCAAGAAGAGCGGTGGCTTTGACGAGGAGAACCGTCTAGACGAAAATCACGTGGTGGTCAAGACATCAGCATCGCGACGAGCATGGGTATTCGTCGTGTGGATGCTCACATTTTGGATTCCGTCGCCGTTCCTGAAATACGTGATGCGCAAGCGCAGACGGGACGTGCGGATGGCGTGGCGTGAGAAAATCGTTCTATGCTTCTTCATCTTTCTCCTCAATGCCGCCATCGTTTTCTACATGATTTTCTTGGGCAAGCTCTTGTGCCCGAATTTCAATAAGGTTTGGGACCTCAATCAGCTCAGCGCCCACACTGAGTCGAACGACTATTGGGTCGCGATCCACGGCAAGGTCTACGATATGACTTCGTTCTACCGTTTGCAGCATTCTGACAATGGCATCCCAACATCTGCGAGCACAATGATGCCGTTCGCTGGCCTGGACCTTTCAGAGTACTTTCCGCCACCGTTGCCAATGGCCTGCTATGGATTGACCGATGACTGGAGTATTACACTTCAACCCAACCAGTCGGTTGAGTATCCTCAGGCGGTCCATTACTCTGGACCTGATAACGGCAAAGTGCAGCAACAATCAGCGCTGTACGAGCGGACTTGGTACTATGACAAGTTCCTGCCTCGCATCAAGGAATACTACAAGGGCGAGCTCGTCACTGAGAAGAACACCATCATTGCAGACGGAACTGACAATAACCATATGTGGTTCATGATCAAGGGCAAGTTGTACGATCTCAACAGTTACTTCCACACGCTGGAAGTATTCCCTCCAAAAGATTCGTCGTATAATGCGCGCTATGATTTCTTGGATTCATCGTTCAAAGAGGCGTTGGAGAATAACCCTGGTCAGGACGTGACGAAAATTCTGGGCAACTTGGGCCTGAACGACGAGACATACAAGCGTAATATGGACTGCCTCGACCGTGCATTTTACAGAGGTGAAGTTGATTTTCGCAAAACGGCACGTTGTCAGGCTGCCAATTGGATCCTGCTGGCGATCGCCATCCTACTGTCGTCGGTTACACTCATCAAGTTTGTGGCAGCTTTGCAGTTCGGTAGCCGTAAAAAGCCACCTTTGCAGGACCGCTTCGTGATTTGCCAAGTTCCTGCGTACACCGAGGATGAAGAAGCTCTTCGCTCGGCGATCGATTCACTCACAAACCTCAAGTACGACAACTCTCGAAAGCTACTGTTCATCATCTGTGATGGTATGATTGTTGGTAGCGGCAATGACAAGAGCACTCCAGAAATTGTGCTGGAAATGCTGGGTGTCGATCCTAAAACGAACCCTCCTGCGTTGGCGTACAAGGCAGTAGGAGAAGGTTCCAATCAACTCAACTATGGCAAGGTATACTCTGGCCTCTACGAGTTTGAGGGCGATACTGTGCCTTACGTGGTAGTTGTCAAGGTTGGCAAGCCCACTGAGCATTTCAAACCAGGTAACCGCGGTAAACGTGACTCGCAAATCCTGCTCATGCGATTCCTCAACCGCGTACATTACCGTGCCCCTATGGCCCCGCTCGAACTGGAGATTTTCCATCACATCAATAACGTCATTGGCGTTGACCCGGAGCTTTACGAGTATTTGTTCATGATTGATGCAGATACATCAGTAGAGCGTGAGAGTTTGAACCGGCTGGTGGCGTCGTGTGTGAGCGACAGCCGGATTGGTGGAATCTGCGGCGAAACTTCACTGCAGAACGAAGAAAAGTCATGGTGGACCATGATTCAGGTGTACGAGTACTACATCTCCCACCATCTTTCAAAGGCGTTCGAGTCATTGTTTGGGTCTGTCACATGTTTGCCTGGCTGTTTCTCCATGTATCGTCTTCGCACTTCGGATCAGAAATCACGGCCACTCATTATTTCGAACGAGGTCATTCGGGACTATTCAGAGGGCAACGTTGACACATTGCACAAGAAGAACCTTTTCTCTTTGGGCGAAGATCGATACCTGACCACGCTCATGAGCAAGCATTTCCCTAGTATGCGCTACACGTTTGTGCCGGACGCGCAAGCCAAGACCGCAGCACCGGACAGCTTTAGCATTCTCATCTCACAACGACGACGCTGGATCAACTCTACTGTTCACAATCTTGTGGAGCTGCTTGGTATCAGCCAGCTGTGCGGATTCTGTTTCTTTGGCATGCGCTTCGTGGTCTTTGTTGACCTTGCTGGAACGCTCATGTTGCCCGCTGTGTGTGTCTATCTGGTGTATCTCATATACCTGATTGCATCCCACACTGGCCCATTCCCTCTGATTTCGGTGATCATGATCGCAGCTGTCTATGGCCTCCAGGCATTGATTTTCCTGATCCGCCGTCAATGGCAGCATATTGGCTGGATGATCATTTATGTGCTGGCATACCCCATTCATTCGTTCATCTTGCCCGTCTACTCGTTCTGGAATATGGACAACTTCACGTGGGGTAACACCCGTATTGTTGTTGGCGAAAAGGGCGGCAAGAAGCTGGTAGCTCTCAATGATGAGGGATTCGACGAGGCCAAGAGTGTGCCTCGTGAAACGTGGGCTGCCTATGCTACACGACTTGGTCTACCAGGCGCGGAGCGCTCCATCATCTTCACGGATCGCGGTGTGCGCAACACTGGCGTTGAGCAGGACGCTGCCGGAAGTATATACATGCAGGAGCTCAAGCCACAGAATCTCTACCGCCACTCGCGAGTGGCGAGTGCCGAAACTATGACGTTGGCTCGCCAGTCTCGGCAGTCCATGGGACCTGAAGCGCTTTCCGCCATGGGCTTTGCGGGACAACGGCCTGCCTCGGCCATGGGTGGTGGGTCCACAATTTTCCGCCCCCAATCGCTCGTTGGCGGTCTTGCGGCCCTTGAACAGAGCGGTTCCGGCAGCACAAGCCGCGTCATGAGCCGCGTAGGTTCGGGTGCGAACCTCGAAGCGCTTGGTGACGCCAGAAACCGCTCACGCTCACCTCTCGCGGGAAATCGCAGCGTCTCGATGAACTTGTACCCAAGCACAGCACATGGTGGCAGCTACTACGACCCTGCGGGTGGCAAGGCAATGCGGCGGGCCTCGACGCCGTTAGGTGTGGGTGCTCCTCGCACTGCAAGCCTTGGAGGGTCACCAAGCTCTGTGGGGCTTGCGCCGCCGGTGTCGCCCGGCCACCGTCACAGCCGCAGTCGCTCGACGCTGAGCATTGTGTCCACGGATGAGGAGGTGCTCGCTCATACGGTGCAGCGACTGATCGCGGAGGTGGACCTTGACTCACTTACCAAGCGTGAGTTGCGAGAAAAAATTGAAGCTCTGGTTGGTGTGCGGTTTACGGCGGAACAGATAGATACCGTCAACCGCCTCATAGACGACGAGCTCGAAAAATTGTAAGCATTGCTATTTATTAATGAACTTTACGTTTGCTCGGCGGGGTCTTCAGAGGGTTGCTTTCGTCAAGGGCCGTGGCGAGAAGGCCGACGAGCTTGGTCATGAGCCCAGTTGTGGACGTAAATCATGTTGTCCCAAGTCATGAGCCCCGCATCGCTGCCCCTTGTCAGGTCGTGAGCCCTTCTCGGGGTTCCTGCCGCGTTCCGCCGGTTGCCACGGCAACGATGACGCCATAGCAAATGGCTTCTGAAAGTTTCAGGCCATCGAGACACCCAATCAAACAAGTCACTCTCGAGAGCTGAACAGCCGGAAAATGAGCTCAATTGTGAGAAGACACCTCCCGCGCGCGACTGTAGTGCCCCGCCTGGCTCTGCGAGCGCACCCGTCCCGCGTCGTGGCCGCCCGTTGCTATAGCGTATCCGCTCAGGAGCAGCCACGGATTCGCGTCGGCTCGGAGGCTCCGAACTTCAAGGCCCAGACCACGAAGGGAGATATCGACTTCCACGACTTCATTGGCAACAATTGGGTCATTCTGTTCTCCCACCCGGCCGACTTCACCCCGGTGTGCACAACAGAGCTCGGTGCTTTCTCAAAGCTGAAGGGCGAGTTTGACAAGCGTGGATGCAAGCTCATTGGGCTGAGCGCCGACCCTGTGGACAGCCACAACAAGTGGGTCAAGGATATCGAGAACACGACTGCCAAGGGCGAGGCATTTGCGTTCCCGATCATCGCTGACCATGACCGAAAGGTGGCGTTCCTTTACGATATGGTTGACGAAGAGGGCTTCAAGAACATCGACAAAGGCATCGCCTTCACCATCAGATCGGTGTTCCTCATTGACCCCAACAAGAAGGTGCGTCTGTTCATGACGTATCCGGCATCCACTGGCCGCAACACATCTGAGGTGCTTCGTGTCCTTGACGCCCTTCAGCTTACTGACCGCACTGGTCTTGTGACTCCCATCAACTGGAAGGAGGGTGACGACGTCATCATCCCGCCGTCTCTGTCCAACGAGGAGGCGAAGCAGAAGTACGGCGACTTCAAGGAGGTCACTCCGTACCTCAGATTCACGAAGCAGCCGCCGCTCAAGGGCTCATTCCTGCCAATTGGCTTCAACGCTGCTGGATCCCAGGGCAGTCGCAGTTATGGTGCTGCAGTCGCAGCAGCGGTCCTCTTGGGAGGCTTCGCGCTGACCGTGGATGACCTCAAGCGCACCATTGACCAGTGAGTTTTTGCATTTGACCCGATTGCAGGCTTGCCAGTTAACACAGGGAGTAGAATCCTGAAAGGACGGCCAGTGGACATTCGCAAGATGTTGGGGACGGGAACGCCAGCCAAGGAGCAGGAGTGGACAGAACTGCTGCGGAAGCTGACGGACTCAACCGCATCGAAGGAGCCAAGGGATAGCAAAAAGGAGAAAACAGACATATAAATCGTTGTTTGTAAAGTGCTGTTGCACAGTTGAAGAGTCCTAGCAAGGGTCGTAAGACAATGGCTCGTTTGAGCCACTAGACTATCGTCCAGGGTGTGGGGGACGCCGGCTCTCCGTGCTGGGCTGGTAGCGCTGTGTATGGCGAACCTTGTGGCTTGACACAACGCTGCATGGGCCATGGCTACATTGTGGAGACACCAAGCATCATGTAGCTCACTGAAAATCTCACGGCTGCCATTATTACAACTCAGCCGTTATGAAACGTGATATGTCCGTGGCACCTGCCGAATTGGCAGGTGCCATGTTTGTGAGGGTGAGGGTCTTGGGCGCAGAGTGCGTGCTAGGCACTTTCCGTAGGATGATGCGATCATCGAGATGAAACGACTTAAGAATTCAGCCACCGGAGCTGCTGGCGTCCTGCTGGGGCTGCCTCGCCACGGGCGAGATATAAAGACGGCTCGGAGAGGTCCTGTGGCCAACAAGTGGCACACGCCCGTGCATTATGAAGCAAATCATATGCCATAATTGCTACGCTCTAAACCCGCCGCAGTATCATGAGCGGAGCGACGGCTCGATTAGATGCACCAAATGCGTCGCGTACGCGACTCGTCACCGAGGCCAGACACCGCAGGTGTGTCACGGGTGCGGTTCGCGACGGCTCGATAAGGTGTCGAGACGGGGCGTGGTAGGCGAGGCGTACTGCGGTGCCTGCTCCTGGAAGCAGACGAGGTAGTTGCATCACTGTTGCAGCAAGGACGCTGCCGGACACCAAAAGGCTGAGAGCCCAATGTATCGAGTTTTTTTTTCTTTTCATGGCCACATCGCCAGACGCACCGCCTCCACGCGGGCCGGTGCGTCGATCTCGCATACCCGAGTAATCGGACCCGAGACCGTGTTGCGACTGTTGGCGACGACGCTGCCATATAAGGCCGATGCCACAGGCCTAGTGCGCGGCGGCAGTCGCAACATACCGGGCACGGGCCAGACGCACTGACAGACGAGGCACAGCCGAGCCTACGTTGCAAAATGGCCACTGTAACCAGGCCGTGCGTGGTGAGCGTCCGAAGCCCCTGCGTGGCCCTTCTGCTGCGCGACGTCTACGTAGGACGAGTTCCTGAGGTGTGCTCTTACTGCTTTGAGCGCTGTCTCGCGCTCTACCTCGTTGAGGGTTTCCCCAGCCTGCTGTGTGCAGACTGTGCGTTCCAGCACCAGCCCGAGAAGCTCGTCGATCTGGTATCGAAAAGGATCAAAGGAGGTGAGCTAGGCTCGGCCAGAGGACCCGCGGCATGCCGGCACTGACGCAGAGTATGTAACGTTCGACCTCAATGACCCCAGATGCGCTCTTGAAAAGCTTGTAAACGACATCAGGAACGGCAGGCTGCCGGGCCCCGAGCCGCTCCAGTAGGAGGATCACGCGGCCAACAGGCCCGGGTGCACGGTAGCCTAAGCTGGTTTGCCATGCAATGCGATCTGGGCCAGCAGGATGCCGCACAGAGCACAATGGCGTGAGGCTGGCAGGACGGCTTCGCTCGGGGACTGAGACTGCCCGACTGAGACAATTGACCGGGCACGCGGTGCCTGGGACAGCCGACTGAGACAAGGTGGCCGGGACAACCGAGAGGTGCGTAGCGAAACCAAGTGTCGCAGTCCCAACCCGAGAGAGCGGCCCATATTGTCGGCCCACCAACGCTATCTCTGGCGGCTAAGCTTGGCACCCGAGCGGTGGGGTGTGCACCACAAACCACAGCGCGAACGGGAGTGTACTCTGTTGTTTCGTCACTCACAATGAATCGAGTGTATACGGTGGTGGTCGCACGCACGGAGGCGTGCGCCGAGCTGCTGGACCAGCTCTTCAACAGGCAGATGCCAGAGGTGTGTGTGAACTGCTGGAGGAGCAGGGACTTTTACTACGTGGTGAGGGAGTTCCCCTGTGTGCTTTGCGGGCCGTGTGCGAACCGTCGGTGTCCGCAATACATGACGAGACATTTTGCGGGCAAGCGGCGAGGAGGTGAGTCAAGGGACGGAGAGGCCCAGGGGCGAAGATAAAAAAAGAAGGTGGCTGACGCAGACACAATAGTCGTAGAGATGGAGAGAGGCGGGCACGCAAACACCGTTGCCGTCACGCTAGTGCACCCAGACGGACGGAGCACCACACACGTCGTGCAAATAGAGAACTCGCGATTCACGTGCCCCGTCATGTGACCAGCACAGAAAAAAAAATGTCGTGTGCCCACCAACATGTCGTCCCCTAACCCACGGAGCCCGGGCGCCACAGCAGGAGGACCACGTGCGGTGACGCCGTGTGACGTGGCGACGCGTCGCCGGCGCGCCTTTGTCGCGCACCAGTCATAGTGTCTCGAATAGGCTAATCGCTTAGCCACATCTGCACGTGCGGCGCGGGGCTGATTACTAACACACACGCGTCTCGCTTATGTCACCCCCCCCACCCTTTGGTCACGATGCACAGTCGGAAAATGCGGCCATCGCCACGAGGCTCGTCGCAGCCTTAAAGGCACCAGATTCCCTTGTCTCGGGCCCCCCTCCGCCCTCCAACAAGCCCTCGCTTACCCTCGTTCGACCCTGCATACCTAGCCCTCCTCACTGCACCTCTTCCCGTCGCCGGGACCCCCCTCTCCACCCGGACCATCGTACCCCGCCCCCCTGACACCCACAGGTGGCTCCTCCAAGACACCGTCCCCGGATATGCCATGGCCATGCTCGCCGGCCCGGTAGCCTCGCCGGCAAGGCCGGCCGTGCCGGTTTGCCAACCCAAACCAGCTGCGAAAAAGCAGCCTCCCTCACCGCCCAAGAAAGAGCTCCCGCCGTCGCCCGTCGAGCTCATTCTCTCCATCCTGGGCCACATCCTCGCCCTACCCATGGCGCTGTGGTGCTGGCTCGACGCTGTCACAGCCGACGCCCGTGCAGACTGGAACAGGTACGGCCTCAAACGCGAGATGCACGCCCTTGATCTGCGCCACGACGAGCGGATAGAGCTCACCAAGGCCATCCAAAGCGGCACGATCCCCCGCCACTGTCTGGCATGCTTCGACAAGCTCCGACCACTGTACATATTCCGCGGAGTTGGCCCGATTTGCGACTCGTGCTACCCCCGCCTGCACCCGCTCATCTGGAAGCGTCTTGGCGACCTCGAGAAAGAAGTCGCCGCCGCCAAGAAAGAGGCGCAGGCACAGAAGGACAAGGCTGCTGCTCCCATGCCAGCCTCTGTGCCAAGGACATCGCCCATGGCTGCTCGTGCCCTGCTGCACATGCCGGTACCCGGTTCGCCACGATACGTAACACCCAACAGCTCGCCTCTAGTCATGGCTCAGGGCATGGAGCGCGTTCCGAGCGCTCCGCCCATCACCTTGTCGCCAGTAATGGCGGCGCCCGTGATGGCGCCTATAACGGCGCCCACTCGGACATCGCCTCCGTTCCTAACTGTTCCAAAGTTCATCCACAACATACTGGCGCCGAATGGGACCAGCCTTGTCGACCGGCCAACTGGCGATAGACCCCACAGTGCAAGCGGGCATTTGCCAAGCGCATCGAGCGTGATGGGCCCGCCTCAAAAGCGCCACGCGAGCACTGGCAGTGCTGTTCTAGCCACTCGTGGGGCAGAAAAAAGCAGCCACATGCGGACGGGGTCGGAGAGCTCAGCACTGCCGAAACGGCAGTCTTCCCACCCCAGACTGAGAAGCAGCAATCGCTCTGCGAGCCATGACGAAGGCGCGAGTGCCGTAGAAAAGGCCAGGAGCAGCGGTGAGCTTCGCTATTCGCGCAGCACCGGACATTTAGCCAAAAAATGATTGCTAGCGGTCACGAGGTGCTGTTGTATGTTTAACCAACGAATTGAATGTGATGCCGTTGTCACCGAGGTCTTCAATGTGTGACTCGCTCGCCTGGGTGGCGAAATCAGTCATCAAAGGTAAAATTTCACCGTACAGTCCGCACGCGGCTGACGATGCGGCATCACAAGCTGTGCGATGACTCTTTGCAATTGTCTCGTTCGTTGGACTGCGATCGGTCGCCATTTCATGATTATGCGTAGCCTGGTTGGTATGCCTTGCATAACCTGGAGGTGGTGAGGCACACCTGACTCATAGAGGCGTAGAACATTCTTCCGGAACGGCCCGTGGCGTATGACGCCAAAGAAGCGAGAGTTCTGGTGCCTCCCCACACACCAAGCTGTGTGTCATATTGTACCCCTGCGCCGGTCCGACGGCTTCTTAAATAACCGGGGCCCAATGGCAGTGCGCCCCCATCGCAAACTGCCCAGCTGGTGAAGCGGCCCATAAGATAAAGAGTATCTGGGTCGGTAGCCGTGTTCAAATGAGGATTCAGATCCATTGGCGCTCGAAAGACTAGACCGGCGAGCCGATCTGATATGTCGTGCCCCCAGGAATGCTGTCGATGCGGTCGTGAAGATTCTCGCCACAGATTCCAAAACTACAGCGTCTGTAGACAGTGCTATCTATTCTTTCTTGGCCAGCAAGAAGAGAAGCCAGTCTGTATGGCATGCCTCAGGTACAAGCCGTATTTTCACATAGACCCCACCGGTTCAATCCTCTGCGTTGACTGCCATTCCCGCCTCAGATGACGATGCTACGAACACAATTGCCATGGATGTTTCATTACAAGTTATTTTACAAACCCAGGTTACGCTAATTAATCGTTAAATCGTGACATGAAGGTCATAAATGATTTCTTCCACTGCTCTTTCATGTAGTCGTCGATCCGTGCTGCATACGACTCCTCCATCGCTCGCAAGTGCTCCTCGTGCGCACGCTCCATCTCGTGCATGCGCCGTTCCAGCTCGCCCAGTTGCGCAGCTGGGGACGGACGATCTCGCCCGTTCTCCCCAGGTCGTTCCCTCTCCAGCCGCGCGAGGCGCGCCTCCAGCTCTTCAATTCGCGCCCACGGATTGACGCCATTACTGGTGATGCCGTCCACGGAACCGCCATTGTGACTCGTCTCGCCTTGCCTGCCGACCACCCCATGCTCGACGTCGTCGACACGCCGTAGAAGGCTATACCATAGGTCTTCGAGCTCTTCCACACGCGCCTCGGTCTTCATGTGGAAGCTCTTTGCAACGCTCTGCAGCACCTCCACTTCATCGGTTCGATGGTGTGCCTCGGCTGTCCATGCATCAGCACGGTCCCGAAGCTCCGTGACAGCCGCCGTCAATTCATCCATTGTTTTGTGCAATGCCTTCGTCTCCTCTAGTGCACTGACGGCTGTCTCGTTGACAGCCTTAAGCCTGAGCCTGAAGTCCTTAGACCGATCTTCCAACTCATCGTGCTGTTTGGTCAACTTCTCAAGCTTGTCGAGACCCGACGAGGCACTGTCATCGCTGGCCTTGATGCGTAACCTGAGGTCACTGTCCACACGTTTGACGTTCTCTTCCAATTCGCGGATCTTGTTGAGCGCCTTCTCAAACACATTTTGATCGTTCTTGGACTCGGGCTTCGTATTTGCTTGAGCGCTTTCTCCTCGAGGTGCCTCCAAACCGGCCTCCAGTCGGTTCAGAATTGTACCCACCCGGATTTCGAGCTGTTCAAGTCTCAGGCGCTGTTCTGAATCGCCGTCGCGGTGCGACTGCTCTGAGGTAGTACCTGTGGCTCCTGATGACGGAGCCGCCTCATACTCCGGCAATCTAGAGTCAGTTGGTGACGATGAACTGTGCGCTTGTCTGGACAGAGTCGGCGAGAGTCGCGTGCTTCGTGACGCTGAAGCTCCGCTGGAGATCATGCCAACGGGACTGTGGCCCGCTGCTGAGATGGAGCTGCCCGGGCTTCGTGCCGCTGTGATATGTGAACTGGAGACTATGCGGTATGGCGAGCTTCCAGACGCATACGGTGGCAACGACGTGTCCCCTCCGCTAGTGCCCTGAGCCGATTGGTTCGAACACCGGGTCATGGTCGGAGTCGTTAGCTGCGGTGCGGAAATGGTAGTGGGTCCTCTCTGAGTTGGCTGCCAGGGAGTGGATTGTCCTCGAACCCTGGTAGGCACCTCAGACTGGCCATAGGGCGGCGGCTGAGCATCCACAGGTGCTGCAGCACGGTCAGCCCGAGGGGACACATCGCTTTCATAGTTGCTTCCTTCGTCGTGCTCAGTTCGAACCCTATTGGGTGACACTCCGACGCCGTACTCGCCGTCGGGTCGGACCGAACTGGTCGTGGATTCCGGCCATACTGGCGGCTGAGGAAGCCTGTAGGCATCGCTTGAAGGAAAATTCGGGGCAATGATCATAGGCATACCGTGGTAATCGCCTCCTTCCTGGCCGACTGGCGAAGTGTTTGCAGAGTACGAGTCTGAGCCTGGTCCGCGATGCTGAGAGCTACCACTCGAGCCAACGCTGGCGCCGCAGCCTGCCGGGCGCGATCCATGATTTGAAATCAGGTGTCCAGAGGTGGTGGGGCTGGGAAAGATTGGCGACGTGGAAGGGATTCCCGGAAGCGACGGCGGTTGGGGAGGTTCGTGCTGCGGCATAGGAGGATGACCAGGAGGGTATACGACGATTGGAGATCCTGCAGAGCCTCCAGCCGATACAGGGGGCTCTACGGCAAGGGGGCCCGAGAAGAGTGAATCGCTGTCGCTGGAGTCGCCAAACCTAAGCTTTGCCGTGTCCAGCACATATACTCCGCTGTCGTCACGTGCATCACCTCCCATGACCACAATGTAGCGCCCGAGGGCCACCATAGCGTGCCCGGCGCGAGCGCTGGGGTAGTTTTTGCCCTGGCCTTTGAACGAGTACCACACGCGGGTGGTGAGGTCCAGCACGTGCAACGTGCTGAGTACGTGGTTCTTGTTGTCCTTGCCGCCAAAGACGTACATGCGGTTCCCAACCACGCAGGCAGAGTGATTCATCCTGCCCCCGGGGACCTGGCCCTTCACCTCGAGTTCGCCCCAGGTGCTTTTCGCGGGGTCAAAGCACCAGGTGTCATTGTACCACCGTTTGCCGTCGTACCCGCCGAAAAGGTAAAGCTTGTTGTTCCACTTTACGGTCGCATGACAGGCGCGTGGTCCCGGAGTCACCTGGTTTGTGACCCGCACGTCTTCCCAGGGAAGGTTGGGGTTGAATCTCAGCTTGCTGAGGTCAAACAGGAAGAAATCGTCCAGAAAGCCTTTGCCGTAGCGCTGGCCGCCGTACAGATAGAGCTTGTTGTCGATGGCAGTCATGGAGTGGCCGACGCGGTAGCTCGGGCGCAGGCCGGACGGCGCGCATATGGTCCACTGGCTTGTGCGGACGTTGTAGAGGTAGAGGTCGGTGTCGTGCAGGTCGTTGTTGTCGCCGCCGCCAAAGATGGCCACGCAGTTGCTGGTGCACGCGGACGCGTGGCCGACGCGAGGCTTGGGGCAGTTGTAGGCCTCGCCCTCTGCGAGGGCGGTGAGCGAGTCAGGGTTTATGCTCCACATGCCTCCCAGCAGCTTGGAGCGGTGGTAGCCGCCAAAGAGGTACATTTTGTGGTTTGCGGCGCAGTAGGCGACCTCGTGGCGGCCGCGCGGCAGCGGCGAGGCGTTCTCGAGCTGGTAGCAGGCCCAGGGCTGCTCCCTGACGTCGATTTCAGTGTCGATGTGATCGGGTGGCCGCGAGCCCACGCCGCGGTAGCACGCGACCTCGATGTCGTCGGGGACATACTCGTCGTGCTCGGGCTCGAGCTCGAACGAGACGGTGGAGCGGTCTATGCTGCTGGCGGACTCGCGGCGCATGCCGGCAGGGGGCGGCGCGCGGGGCGGGTTGTACGACATGCCCTTTGCGAGGCCGATGGCGCCCAGGGCGGCCTTGCCGAGGGTCGAGCTGACCTTGTTGACCTTTTTCTGGGCGCCCGGGGCGGAGGTGGCGGTGCCGGCGGTGCTGGCGCCCGCGCTGGCCTGGGAGTGGGCGCTGGTGAAGGAGGTCTGGGACACCTGGGGCGAGAGCTCGGGCGGGAGGGCGTCGGGGCGCTGGTCACCTGGCGAGTGGCAGAGCTTCATCAACTGCTACACCTCGAAGGACACTACGAAAGCGGTGCAGTGCCAGCCCTCC
>JANJPH010000136.1:0-26622 GCA_030407195.1 [Candida] tunisiensis
GCCGCCTCGCCAGAGCCCGGCCGCGGCAGCCCGCCCCGCGGCAGCCGACCCGCCGTCGCCCCGCATTCGGCGAAGTGGCACCGACATTGAGATGGCGCGCAAGAGCCAGATGCTAGCGCAGCAGCAGCAACAGCAGCAGCAGCAGCCGCAGCCTCGGCTGTCGTCGTCGGCCGGCGCGACGGTGCGTGGCGGCTTGTTCGAGCCCGGTCCTCCCATCAGCCCCACCCTTCCTCGCCGAACCTTCAGCTTCCACCGATTCGGCCGGTCCGGCTCGCGTGCCTCGCAGGACTACGCCGTGACCACAGCCAGTCTGCGGTCTGGTGCCGCCGCGCCAGGCGACACGACCGTCGTCGTAGGCGGCGGCGTGAAGCCGCCTCCTACTCCGTCGGCACCCGACGATAAGGTGGTCTACAACCCCAACGACTTCTTGCCGCCCGTACTGAAAAGCCCGACCCCAAGCCTGAGCAGCCGTTATAGCACCAAGTCGTTCGGCCGCAGCAAGGTTATTGGCAAAGGTGCGACTGCCGTTGTCAAGACGGTCGAGGACCGCAAGACGAGGGAGACGTACGCTGTCAAGATCTTTCACAAGTACTCTGTCATCCAGCAGCACCGCAAGGGTACGCTGCGCGAACGGCCCGAGAAGCCGGAACCAAAACCCGAGCTCGGCAGCAGCGTCAGCAGCCAGTCGAGCGTAGAGACGTCGCGCCTCAACGGCGATCGCAATTCTCCTACGTCGGGCGCAAATTCGGACGCCGACCGGTCGCCAGAGGAGACGGCGGCTGGCGACAATCTCGTCAACACTAGCAGTCCGCGCGACTACTACCAGAAGATTGCCGAGGAGTACGCGACGTCAAAGCAGCTGGTTCACCGCAACGTGGTTGCCACCCTTGACCTGTGCCTCGGCAGTCACAAGGAGTGGTGTTGCGTCATGGAGTACTGCGCAGACGGCGACCTGTACTCGATTGTCGACACCATGAAGAAGCAAGGGCAAAAGTTCACAAAGGAGGAGCGCAACTGCTTGTTCAAGCAGCTGATTCAGGGCGTGAACTACCTCCACGAACAGGGAATCGCCCACCGCGACATCAAGCCCGAGAATCTCATGATGAGCAATGGCGTGCTCAAGATCTCAGACTTTGGCGTCAGTGTGCCTGTGTGGGAAGATCTCGAACGCACCAGGTTACGGAAGTGCACCCGGCTGGCTGGATCGACCCCATACCTTCCACCAGAGGTGCTGGCTGTGGAGAAGGGTGGACCTCCTTACGACCCACGTCTCGTGGACTCCTGGAGCTGCGCAATCGTGTGGATTAACCTTGGTCTCGGAGGTAGCTTATGGCAGAAGGCTGACAACAGCGACCCCACCTATATCCGTGCCCGGGAGGAGTTTCGTCGGTACTGGACGCGGGAAAAGGGTCTTGAGAACTACCTAAAGCAGGAATACGAGAATTGCAAGCCAGGTATGCTCGAGCCCATCCCGCCGTCCACGACGGAGATACCCACGGCGGAGACCGAGGCCAAGACTGACAAGGTGCCCATCGTGTCGCGCGAGGAGTACACCAATACGGACCCCACTGCCACACCTCTATTCTTCTTGCAAGACTATGGCGACAACGGCATCAGGCTCCTGGCAAAGATGCTGGCTGAAGACACCTCGTACCGCGTGCAAATATCTGCCGTTGCCAACTCCAAACAGCTCAAGGCCATGCCAATGTGCATCCCTGACCTCGACAACCCCGACAAAATCATAAAAAAGCACAACCACAAGGTGCCGCCAAAGGGCCCGTCAGGTTTCGGCCTGCCGACTTTCAAGGACCCTTACATGTGAGTTCACAAACATACTGACAATAAATAGAGTCATTAGGTAGTATCCTAACCAAAGATAATGTGAACCCGTGCAACGCCCCAAAAAAAAAAAACAAAATGTCATACTGCCTCGTCGTCTGGAGTGAGGACGTCTTCCTCGATTGGAGTGAGGAAAGCAGCCAGGAGGCCGCCCACGGCAAAGAGCCCTGTTGCCATGGCGAAAAGGACCTGGATCTGCTTGATCGTAAACTGTGACGGCATGAATGCCAATGCTGCCGCTGAAAGCAGCGTGAGGCCCTGAAGCATGGTGTTGACGACGCCAAAAAACTCGCCAACCTGCTCTGCCGGCACCATTCGGAGCATAAGCGAGTAGAGCGGCGGATTCCATGAGGTGCAGACCTGGAGTATGAGTGCCATTGGCACGTAAATAACGCCCTGCCGGTCGAGAAGGGTGGCCGCACTGCATGCGATGGCTAGGCCCATAACACAGCGCACAATGAAAATCTCTGCTGCTGTGCTCGGCTTTCCACGCCGCGCGAACCAGCCGCGCAGCCAGTACAGCAGAAGAGGGAAGACGGCCAAGAACCACACTGAGTTTATGGCCTGGTCAGCCATAATGAGCTGTTTGAAAAAGCCGTCCGACCAGCCCAGAAGTTCACCATAATGGAACCACGACGTGTAGTTCACAAACACGCACAGATCAAGCACGAAGAGGATGGCCAGCAATTTGTATAGATTGCGCCGGTTCCGTGTGCTCGTTGTCTCCTTGAGCATGCGCCGCATGACAAACACTGGCTTCAGAATGTTTATGTCGCTGAGAAATCGTCTGAACCCAGAGCTGTAGCTTTGCGCCTGCTGCCAGTGGTTCAGTCGGGCTCGCCTCATGTTTTCGCGTCGTTGCGACTCTGGCAATCGCGCAACGACGAGGATGACCGCCAACCGGAGGACCAGAACGAGCCAAAAGAGCGTCGTCGCCCCGTGGCGCTGCGAGAAGCGCAGTCCTGTCTCCCTGCCCAGCGCCACGGCGATTAGACCGACAACGCCATAGCTGAATGCGATCGCACGCTCGTCTGGCCGTGTGCAGTCGGCAATGTACGCTTGACAGGCTGATATTGCCACAAAGACGGAACCGAACAGGCCGTCAAGAAACGTACCCAGAAGTAGCCACCAGTGTGAAATGAGGTTCTCGTGAGTGGCCACATAAATGACGGTGGACAGCCCTATCAGATTTCCCAGCAACGAGAACATGATCACTAGCCGCCGTCCGTAGCGGTCGCTCAGATTTGTGTAGCGAGGCAGGGTATAGAACGGCATGAGACCAGCCAGGAGCAGCGACAGCCCATAGAACATGGTGAACTGGATCTGAACATCGGCTGACTTGCACTTGTCGTTGTCCAGGCGCAGGGAGCTGTCCCCGTGGACGTTCTGGCACACGAGCCGCTCCATGAGCGTGGCCTCGGCATAGAAGGTCGTTTGATACGTGAACCCGAGCACTGCCATGACAGGAATGATCTTGAACACCGACGGCTGGCTTCGCGGCCGTGGCACTATGTCCGGAGTCGATTGCCCGAGGAGCTTGGAGTTGGAGCTGGGCTGAACTACGTCGTCCGCGACGTGGGTGTCGTCGTCGGCGGCTGTCTCAGCGTCCCACTGGCCGCCATAGTGGCTCGGCCCCTCACCATTGTTGTGCTGGTAGTCACTCAGGTAGTAGGGGGCCCAGAAGGCCTTCGAGTAGGCTCCCATCTGGCCATACGTGTGGTCCGTCCTGACCTGCGCCGTTGATGAGATAACAGGGCTATGTGCGGGTCACGTAATTCGGCGAGCCCTAGCCCTGGCATCGGAGTCGTCGGAGCCGGCGGAGCGAGTCAACGAGGCTTCAGAGGCATTGAGCGCGGCATCGAGCTTCGGAGGCACTGGGCGCGGCAACCAGACTCTTGCCAGGTAGTATGCTACTGTGTTTTGCCACGACCGGCCAGTTGCTGAATGCACGTGAAGAGCTGGTCCGCCACTGGCAGTTCCGCGCTGCTGAAGGGTGTAGCTAGAAGCAGAGCGGTGGACATAGTTGCGGGTGCTACGTTAGTTGTGGAATCAGGTCGGGCCCGGTGCGCTACGGACATTTGTATCAGTTGTTCTCATGGAGGTGGTTTCGTAGAACACGGCGGGCCCGGTGCACTACGGAAGTTTGTGTGGCATGTTCTCATGGAGGTGGTTTCGTAGAACCAGGCCGGACCCTGTTGCGCTAAGGACGATTGTGTGGCGTGTTCTCTCGGAAGTGGCCAAACCAACAGTCCGACCAAACGTGCTAGCAAAGTGGTGACGGAGTTAGCTCAAAGAACACTATACGGCAATAGTAGTTCTGGCGTGCTTGACTCGACGCCCGGCCCATAACCAATTGTCGGAATGCGCCTTCCTCATCGCTCCAATCACAGCGATGGCCTGTTTCGCTGCTATTGCTATAGTGCCACCCTTGTAGTGCCACACCGGACAGTCATCGCTACGAGATCACGCCGTCGTCCTTGCACTAGTCTGAATAGAGTTTCGGGCTCGCACGACAACGAAGAAAATTCTGCCACTGCCCTGTTGCACCTCCGCGACTCGTCGCACACGGCTCCAGTCCATGTACGCTCTCGGCACAGCCCTAGACCGCACAGCCTACGGCCTGAACCTCGCGGTCCGACCGGAGCTTCCGTGAGGCAAACAAGCAAGGCAACCCGCCCCAACGAGACATCGCCCGAGCAAGGGACTGCACGAATGCCAATCCCCTGCTGGTGCTCATTAGTTTGTAGCCAATTTTTTTTTTTTTTTTCCTTGAGCTCCGTGCCCTTCGCATGGCCGGCATCGCAGGCCTGAGAGCAGGCGTGCCTAGTTGTGTCCTACTGTAGTTGGCCGCCAGACGCTGCTCCGGTCACCGTGGCCATGTGTTGCTGGCCGCCTGGCTGGCGTACCCTCGCGCCATCGCGCCGTCGCGCCGCTCGGCTGTGCGAGCCTCACCTCGGAGTCCGATAGCCGAGCCTACAGGCAATAGCGACGGACAGCAATAGCAAGGGCGGCGCGGATGGCATGACGGCGCCAGCGGGCTCCGAGCAGCGGGCGTCGCAGGCCTCATGTCCGTGACGCTCGCCAAAGCGGCCCGAGTTCAGCGGGCCACGGCGGCCACGGGCACGTGGCCGGCAAAGTGTGGCACTTTCCGCCGATAGCCGCAACCTGTGAGGCTGGCAGACGGCCTTCCAGGCCCTAGAATCATGCAAAGAAGGCGGCCTCAGTGCTACATGGTCTCGCAACGGGCCATGACACCTGCCCGATCAGGAAACACGAAATGAAAAAAACGCACGTGGAATGAAACGGCAGCATCTCACAGACATGAAGCTAGCGAACACGGCCGTTGAGCGGCGATGAGCGCTGCAGGAGTCCGATGGGCTGACATGTAAACGCTTGTAAACCGGTGACTCGGACCTAAAAGCAAATCTGCTCGGTGAGCCACGCCCTTCCTTATGCTTCGATGAGCTGTCGGGTCAGGCGAGTACCGTGGCGGTATGCCCTGCCCTCGGCGCAATATATAAACACGTCTCTGTAGTCTCGCCAGCCATCAACCATTCAGACCACCAAGAAGACTCAAACCAACCAGACCATGCAGTTCTTTGACATCTCGCCCTCCTCCACCGCCTCGTCGTACTACGCGCCCAAGGGCCCGCGCCAGTCCCTGCGCAAGACCCTCAAGACGGCCCTCAAGAACGCGCTCGCCACGGACGTCAAGCGGAACAAGGAGATCATGGCCTCGGGCATCACCCGCAACCACGCCGCGGCCATGTAAGCCGACCCTTCCTACAAAACCGTCTATTTATTGTCCAAGCAAGCGCTTTAATGTCTAATACACTACGTTCCACCTTGTCATGTCTAACACCCGCCACCCTGTCACGTGCCTAATGCACTACGTTGCCACCCTGTCACGTGCTTAGTACACATCGTTGCCACTCTGTCACGTGACCATCATGTTTATATTGGCATCGGCTCCGCGCTCTCCGACCACATGTCTCGAGGCGCTCTGATCGTAGTAGAGGGGTTGGACAGGGCTGGCAAGAGCACGCAGTGCGAGCTCCTCCAGGCCCGTGTCAACATGGACTGGGAGCCCGGCTGCGTGCTGCTCAAGTTCCCTGACCGGTCGACCGAGATTGGCAAGATGATCGATGCCTATCTCAAGAGCTCCGCGGACCTCTCCGACGAGGCCGTCCACCTCCTGTTTGCGGCAAACCGCTGGGAGGCAAGGGACAAGATGGTGTCGCTCCTCGAGGCGGGCCAGTGCGTCGTCCTCGACCGCTACTACTACAGCGGCATCGCGTTCACAGCAGCCAAGGGCTCTCGCAGCGTGGAGTGGTGCAAAGCGCCCGACGAGGGGCTGCCAGCGCCCGACATAACGCTCTTTCTGGATGTCTCCGAGCAGACGGCACAGGAGCGAGGCGGCTACGGCAAGGAGCGGTACGAAACCAAGGATTTTCAGCACCGGGTGCGCAAAGTCTTCAAATCGTTTGAGCACGACAAGGGCTGGACCACCATAGACGCCAGCAAGCCTATCGTCGACGTGCACAACGCCATCTACGATGCCGTCTCAAAAGTTCTGCAGGCGCCACTGGACCCGCTCCGTCAATTCTAGTGTCTATTAGTATATTAGAGCGCGTTCTTGCGAGTAAGGTAGTCGAAGCGAGCGTATGTGTAGCCGATGAACGGCAGATCGTCTTTTGTGCTCGCCGCAGGCCTTGCTGCCGACGGCGCCTCGGGCACCTGCTCGAGCTCATCAGTGGGGAAGTACGATGTGTCGGTGATGGAGCTCAGCTTAGGGATGAACGGCGCTTCAAACTCGCGGATCGAGTTCCAATCGACGCCCCGGAAGAACGGGTGGTTTTTGATGTCTTGTGCTCCGCCATAGCGGCCCAGCCGCCGTTCGGCAGACGTCAACAATGACCGGATCAGGTCTTCAGACTCGGGAGACAGGTGGATGTCATCAGGGAACTGCAGCGTCTCCTGCCAGTTGAGGATTTTGCGATATGTCTCTTGGGGTGTTTCGGAGCAGAATGGTGGCCATCCCACAAGGCACTCAAACATGATGGCCCCCAGCGACCACCAGTCGCACTCCTGGCCATAGCCCTGATGGATGAAGATTTCCGGCGCAATGTAGTCAGGTGTACCCACAGTTGAGTACGCCATCAACCGCCGACTCCGCCGCCACGTCGATATCTGCTGTCGGTTGCTGATGGTGAGATGAATGGCATCAACCATCACGCTGTTTCGGGGCTGATTGGCCTGCTGCTGCGGTGACTTGTCGAGAAGCTTGCGGTAGTAGCTGCTGTCGTGGGTCTTGTGGAATCCTGTCGACAGACCGAAATCCGATAGCTTGATGTGTCCCGACTTGTCAATCAAGATATTGTCAGGCTTGATGTCGCGATGAATAAAGCCGAGCTTGTGAATCGCCTCGATCGCGAGCACACACTCGGCTATGTAGAAACGGGTGATGTCCTCAGTGAAGACGTCATATTTGATAAGCATTGTCATGAGGTCGCCGCCAGGGAGAAACTCCATGATCAAGTATAGGTATTGGGCGTCCTGGAAGGAGTAGTACAATGACACCACCCAGGGCGAGTCTGATCCTGCGAGCACGTCCCTCTCGGCTTTGACGTGGGCCAGCTGGTCCTTCTTGTACATTTCTTCCTTGAGCAGTGTTTTCATGGCATAGATCTTGCCAGTGTCGCGCTTTTGTACCAGCCGCACCTCGCCGAACGCGCCCTTCCCGATAACCTTGACAGTAATGAAGTCGTCGAGACCCAGTCTCGTGCGCCGGAGCCGCAGAAACTGTGACTCCTTCTTTCCAAGGTTGCTGAGCATCCGCGACTTGCGCTCCTCTGAGATGCGGGACTGGGCCTCCTGCTGAGCGATCGACTGTTCGAGCTCCACACGCCGCTTGTTGCGCTCGATGGCGTGCTGCACATTCATGTTGAAGTAGTGCTCTATCTTGTGTTTGACCGCCGCTGCCTTCTCCTGGACGGCCTTTGAGAACTGCTCGGGCCGGCGGTCAAACACAACGTAGTCGGAGGGAGCGGCCTGGCCCGACCCTGCGGACCCCACGCTGCTCGCGATGGACATATCGGAGGCGACCGAGTTGCGCTGCAGAGCCTGCTGCTGGAGCTGCTGTTGGTTGTAGTGCACGCCGAGGTTGGGGTTGGAGCGCTGCTGGGCCAGCATGCTCGGTGGCTGTTGCGCGGGCGGCGCAAACGGCGCTGATGGGGGCGGCATGAGGCCCGGGTGTGTCTGCTGGCCCTGCTGGAATCCTGCAAAGCCTTGGTTGTGATTCTGGGGCTGGGGCTGGGGCTGGCCGAAGGCTGATTGTGCCTGTGGCTGAGCAAAACCTTGGCCAAAGGGTGGCGCCTGGTAGGCGTGGGCGCCGGGGCCGTTGAGGTTGATGGCGTGGGGCTGGCCCTGGGGCTGTCCCTGGGGCTGGTTCTGGCCGAGGCCGCCGCCAAAGCCCGGCTGGAGCGGCGAATGGCTGCTGATGGGACTCTGGCCGAGCTGGCTCGGCAGGGGTGGATTCTGGCCCGCCGAGTAGGTCTGCTGCAGCGGATGGGAGGCCTCGAAGCCCGAGTTGTTTGAGACAAGCGAGTTGCTCGAGTGCTGGCTCCCTGGCTGCTGATAGAGGAACCCCGGCTGGGGGCCGTGCAGCGGTTCGTTGGCGGCGGTGGCGTGGCCCTGCTGGCTCGAG
This sequence comes from [Candida] tunisiensis, assembly GCA_030407195.1. NCBI lineage: Eukaryota > Fungi > Ascomycota > Dipodascomycetes > Dipodascales > [Candida] tunisiensis. The sequence goes on from JANJPH010000136.1 coordinate 8,546, forward strand.
ACGCTCGTGGGCGTGGGCGGCTGCTTCTGCGCGGCCCCGAGCAGGCCAGAGTTGTTGTTGTGAGAGTACATGGCTCGGTTCCTGACCACGTCGCGGGGCGCCCTGTTCTTTCGCTATGCCCCCTTTTCGGTTCCGGGACCCGTTCGCCAAGGGGGGTTGTGCCGGGTAACACCGCGTTTTCGTGACACGCCGAAATTGCGCGTGCGGCGGTGGCGCTGGCGGGGCCGAAACGGGAAGGCGGGGCGCCGGCGGCGGGCCAAAAGGGGCGGCGCGGGGCCCAATGGGGCAGCGGCGGGGTCCAAAGGGGAAAGCCCGCGCTTGCGAGCGGCCCAAAACGGGCGGGCGGCGCGGCGGCGTGCCAACAGGCTCAGGGGCGAGGGGCGCACAGGAGGCGGCGAGGGGGAGGGAACGTAAACGTGCGGGGGGCGAAAGGCCGAAAAGGGCAGGACCGCGCTAGACACACGTATGAAGGGCGCCGTCGCCCCCGTGGAGACGTCGCTACGGCCACGTAGGGAGGCAAAGGGGACGCTGTAGAGCCACGTATGAGGGGCAAAAGGGGACGTGCTAGGGACACGTGTGGGGCGAGGGGAGACGGGCTCGAGCCACGTACAAAGGCAAACGGGAGTCGTCGCTAGGAGCGGTCCTGGGGCCTCGCGGCGAACGGCGTGCCTGGCGGCGACCCGGAGTTTGGAGACGTCTGCATTAACCTACTAGCGACGAACATCGATCCGTCGAGATCATCTCCGCGCGTGGCGGGGGCAAGCGAATTCAGGCTGTCTGCATGCTGACAACTGCGATATCACTCCAACCTGTCCAGAACCTCGAGCCGCTCCAGCACGGCCTTCTTGGACGTCTCCTCGATCTCGCCGGCGAGAAAGATCTCGTCTAGAATAAAGTAGACCTTGTAGAAGTTGAACACCAGGTCCAGCTCGCACACGTTGCCGAAAAACAGGTCCAGCACCTCCACAAAGAGGTGTATCGACTCGAGTACCGACAGCTCGTTCTCCGAGTCGTCCACGCAAAAGCAGAAGAACAGCCCAGCGTAGCGCTTGTACACTACCTTGAAGTCGCGGAACTCGACAAAGTTGGAGTTGTGCTTTTGGTCCCGCGACGCCACCAGCCTATGGACCTCTCCTTTGATTTTGAGCTTCTCCTTGTCCTGTGTCAGGGGACCGCGATATGGACCGGCGAACGCGCCGCAGGACACTCACGCTGTAGCTGTTGAACCACTTGGCGAGACGGGTCTTGCCCTGGCGGTTCTGGACCAAAATGAACTGTAACGTCATCGCATCGCTGGCCTGTTGTATCCTCCGGCTCTGGGTCTACGCGTTATGTGTCTGGAGAAGTGCGTGCAGTCCCAGCCACATCTGTCGACACGGTGCGAATAGGCCGTCCAGTACATTAGATACATATACAATACAACTAGAATTGGAGGGCCTGGCCCTTCTGCTTCTTGTCGCCACCAAGCTCGAAGTGCTTGCAGCGCTTCAGAGGGAGCTGAGCCTTGGTCTTGCACACGGTGCACTCGAGACGGAGCACAATCTTCTTGGTGGTCTTGGCCTTCTTGCGGAAAATCTGCTTGGTCTGACCACCATAACCGCTCTGCTTGCGGTCATAACGGCGCTTACCCTGGGCATACAGCGAGGCCTTGCCTGCCTTGTACTGGGTCACCTTGTGCTGGGTGTGCTTCCGGCAGTCCTTGCCCTTGCAGTAGGTTCTTCGTGTCTTCGGGATGTTGACTGGGTTAGCTCCTGGTCTTTCGTGGTTGAACCGGCCGCATCGCTCCAGCGTTTCCTCGTCCGTTCCCTCGCAATAGTGTTCTCAGACTTGCGAGATGCGTGTACGACAGACAGCAAGGCCGCCACACCACCCATCAGGCAGAGAAAGCGTCCCGACCTGCCACCGTACACATCTTCCATCTGACATCGCGCCGTTCTCCCTCGTCCCGTGCCAACATACCCATATTGACGACCGTGTATGTGCTGGTGTGGTGATTCCTTCAACTTTCACGAAATCCCAGTGAGTCTCGCGTCGACCTGCAGGTTTCTGGGTTAGGGCAACCTCTTTGGGACCGCCTCCGACACTCGTTTGCGTATGTGACTGCTTTTCCAGATTTGCTACCGCAAGGCTCACGACCGATAATCTAAGCGGGCTCACAACCTATAACCTGAACGGCTCACGACCGCCTCTGTTGCCACCCACCCAGTCGGCCTCGGACCCTCGAGGGAAGGACGGCGACCCTGTGTCTCACTTGAACAACGCATTACAAAATTTAATCAATTGCTGACAACGTGTGATGCTGTCAGCTCTCCGCCGGTCGGGTGGGCGGGTGGCGAGCGTGTGGTGAGCGGGGTGGGGAAGGTGGTGTGGCCGGCCGGCACCTCTGGACGGACTTTAGGCATCACGATGCCTTACCGGAACGAAAGCATATATTAATTTAAACAACTGCTAACAAGGTCTGATGCAATCAGCTCTTCTCCTTGACCGATGCCGGCCTTGTGGCGAGCGGGGTGGGGACGGCCGTCTCGCCCGTCAGCACCTCGGCAGCGTAGCTATGGTGCAGTTCGCCAGCGTGTGATGCTTGCCATTGCCGAAGCTTGTAAGACTGCCCTGTGCAGTCCCAGTAGATGCCGCGCATGGTGTGCCACAGCGCGTGGCGACCTTCCCACACCGGATAAATGCCAACCAAACAAAGCGAGAAAAATATCCAGATGATGCCCACCACAACCCAGCCCGTAAAGAACGGCTTTGAGAACACGTAGTTGCTTCCAAACATTGGCATGGGCCAGACGATGATGAACGCAAGAGTCATGAACAGAGCCATCCAACGCGAGATCTTGCTGTACTTGTTGAGCAGCCGCTCCTCCTCTAGGACCTCTTCCTTGAAGCCGGTAGGTGGGGGTGGCATGACGCACTCCGAATCTGCTGCGTCAACCTCTTCTGTTTCGTCGACTGTCTCTATCTGCTTGAGCCTTTCCCAGTCGTAGTCATCTGAGCCAAACAGCAACGTCAACACTGGAATGAACAGCAGCGGCGAAAGCAGAGCTGCCAGGTTTCCCGCAAGCATGGGCATGTCAGCACCGGTGCTCTCGACGGTGAGCTCACCGTACATCTTCTTGGCCGTCACCAGCCATGCAATCAGAGCACAACCGAAGCCGAGTATAGGCGAAACGATGGCAGACTGCTTGTTGAACCCGCGCCACGTTATAGTCAACGTAGCGGGGACGACTGCGGAACTGATGATTACTCCCATGAGCAGATAGAGATATCCCATGGAAATGCCGATGTAGTAGAGCCCAACGCTGAAGCCGGCCATTGCAAAGCCAAAAACCACGACACAGGCATGCGAGATGGCAATGAGCCGCTTGCCACTTGCCTTGGGGTCAATATAGGTTCTGTAGATGTCGTATGTTCCGATAGACGAGACAGCAATCAGTTCAGCCGACGACGCGGACGTAACAGCCATAAAGATGAGGAGCAGCGAACAGTAGGCGCCGCCCCTGCCAAGTAGAGCCACCGCAGCATTCGGTAGAACAAGTCCAGCCGAGACATCGGCCGCCGACATGCGGAGCGGATACGTGGGAAACGAGGGATCGCCCTCAAGGGCGAGACAAGCCAAACCCATCGTGGTGGCGCAGAGCCAGGGAACGGCGAACCACGCCAGGCCACCCAAAACATAGCCGGGCAGAGCTGCAGCAGGGGACGCAGCAATGGCCTTGTTCCAGTAGCCGTTATCCAGAAAGACTGTGCCAAAGTTGCCGATGAGGTTGATGATGAAGAAAATGCCACCTTCATGAGAATGCATAGTGAGGTAGGAGCCGTCCGTGTTTCCCTCTACAGGGAACTGTTCCGCTAAGGCTGTAAGCCTGTCCCAGACTGCTCCTGGTGACCCCAGAATGTCGCTTGATGCGTAGGCCGTGAGCGAGAAGATGAGGATGATGATAAGGATGATGACGGTGTGGATGTAATCTGTGAGAAACGTGGCTTTGATGCCGCCGAACAGTGTGTAGACAATGACACCCACTGGAAGCAGAAAGCAGCTCGCGATCGTGTTCATGCCAGTCAGGTCGTTGACAACAGCAGAGCCGCCGGTGAGCAGCATTGCCGTGACAAGAATGTTGGTGCACACGCCAAAAAACATAAAGACGGCGTGTGCACCAGCCCCGAAACGGACTCTGACGATCTCCAAGTACGTGTGAGCACTAGGGGCTTTTTTCTTGAGCTCAATGGCAATAGCGGCAAATAGGATGATCTGGACTGTAGCGCCCGCCGCATACCAGAACGGCCCGGAGACACCATTCTTGTACGCTTGCGAGGACGACTGGAGCAGCGTGGCAGCCCACGTCCACGACGAAACCACTGCAGAGGCTATCAGGCCGGTCTTGACAGTTCTGCCGGCTGTTGCAAACTCCTCGGACGTGATGATCTCGCGCTGATAACGGCGTAGCGCGGCCGTCGTCATCACCATGCCCAGCGCAAAGGCAAAGCCTAGACCAACAACAATGCCGTATCCGGCGGCGCTCGGTAGTGCGTGTTCCATAGCGATGTAGCGATACGCGGTGGCATGGTGCCGTCTACTGATACTATATAGGCAGGCTCGCCACGATAAGCGTGGCAGAGCACGGGCCAACCCGACAGGCTGATCAGCCGTCTGTCGAACGGGGTCGACGCGGGGCGCTTATCGCCTCTTATCAAAGATAAGCACGGTGGTATCAGCTTATCGAGCGGAACGGGAGTGAGGGGGCCCGTTCGTCAGCGGGAGAGCAGCACTAGACAGAGCTCGACCACCGTGGCGAAAGCGCTCAGCAGCGTCGGCGCCGCTGCGGGCCCCGGCCTGTGCCACCCTTATCACCGCCCCGTCGCGAGGGGCCCCTGGCAGGTGCGGGTCACGTGTGCCATGCAGCCAGACTTTGCGGGCAGAAATTTCTAAAACCTTGGCTGGTCTGGGCCGATAACACAGCCACTGGAAGGGCCCGGGTGTGGACGATAAGGAGTCCGGGGGCGCACCGCTGGTGCCAGGACCGCCGGCGCCGTGGTTGGTCGTGCGACGCGGGTAGACACTATCTGGAACAAGACGCGGACACACGTGCGGACCACGGGCGATAGGCCACCGGGAACAAGGGCAAAAGCCGGCAGTTCCCGAGCGCTTAATCTGGAGGCTGCTGCGCCGGAGCCCGCCAATGCCGCCGTGCGAGGAGACCAGCCAGGCCTGAGACGGAGAGCGGGCCGTCCCGCGGGGTTTGCCACCTGGGAGGGGCCCCCGGATCACGTGACCATGAGCCGCACCGCTACCCTGCCCGCCAACCTCCCAGCCGCTGTGAACGGTGTTGTTAAAAATTTGTCACAACAACGGGCCTCGCGGTGGCTTAGGTAGTACACCGGGGATGGACGCAAGCAAGCGAGGTCTCGAGGAGGCCGAGGCCGGGCCGTCGGCCAAGAAACGGGCCACGGCCGCCGCGATGGGCGCCGCCAGGACCGGCCCGCTCACCCAGGAGGACGTGGCCCACTTTCAGAAAGAGGCAATATACCGGCAGATGGAGTCGTACAGGCGCGAGCGAGACCTGCTCCAGAGCAAAGTAGACAGCATAGAGTCCGACATGGCTGTCCTCCAGGCAAATTTCGTCAGTCTCGACTCGTGGTGGAACGCATTCGTCACCGAGATCGCGCCCGACGGCGGCCACACGACGCTGGCAGTCGTGCCGCATTCGGCGGCGTTCAAGGAGGGTGGCATCTCCAGCTTCCTCCTGGCGAAGCGAGAGTCGCTTCGCAAGGTGGTCGAGGCCCGCGGCGGCGCCGTGGACGCGGCCGTGCGCGATGCATCTGAAAAGGCCGGCGAGCTCAAGTCGCAGAACGAGTTCCTGCAGCACAAGCAGGCGTCGCTGCGGCGAGAGCTCTCCGAAGTGACAGAGAAGTACCTCCGCGCCGAGAAGAAGCTGGATCGGCTGGCGTCGTCGTCGGTGCTGCGGGCCGAGCAGGCGTCGCGCGAGGCGCCTGCGCCCCAGGAAGAGGTGCCCAACGGCGGCACAGCGACGCCTGAGCGCAAGGAGACGGCGAACGGGGCGCCGCAGGACGGCGAAGCGGCCGATGCTCGAGCCGTTCAGGAGCTGCGGCTGTCGCTAGACGAGGCCAATGCAGTGGTGGCACGCCAGAAAGAGCAGCTGGAGAAGCAAGACACGCAGATCCTCAATCTCAACGAGAGTCTGCGGGCTGCAACGGAGCGTCTGGGGGCACCCGCCGAGGCGGATGTCGTGGCGTCAGAGATCTACAAAAACCTTCGGGCGCGCGCCGATGAAACGGCGGCCCAGGTAGGGGTGCTGGAGGCACGGGTGACGCAGCTCCAGGCTGAGCTCACTGCGCTGCAGACGGAACGGACGGCGTACAAGCAGCGCTGCGACGACGAGGCGGCGCGGCAGAAGACAGAGCTGAGCCAGCAGCTTGCAAAAGCCGAGGCAGACGTTGTGCGGCTGCGGTCGGCGCGCGACGAGCTGCTGGCGGAGCTGAACATCAAGCGGACAGCCGAGAGCACGCGGCAGACCGCGGCGGAGGAGACAAAGCAGCTCGCCGAGACGCGGCTGCAGCGGATAGAGTCGCTGGAGCAGGAGGTGCGACGGCTGAAGGACGAGCTACCGGAGGTGAGCGGAGGGGAGGATGTGACGGGGAAGTCGACGGAGGAGCTTGCTGCGCTGGTGCAGAAGCTGGAGCGGCAGAACCGGAGTCTCGCGACGGAGCTGCCGTCGCTGGAGCAGGCGTTTGCCAAAGCGCATGGGCAGGCGACCAAGAAGGTTGCGGAGCTGTCGGAAAGGGAGCAGAAGCTGCAGCAGGTGGTGGCGAGCAAGGCCCGGGCGGACGAAAAGTACTTTGCGGCGATGCGTGCGAAGGACGCCATCAGCGCCGAGAGCCAGAAGCTCAAGACGCAGCTGAGCAAGTCTGCGGAGGTGATCCAGCAGGTCAAGGAGGCCGAGAAGACGGCGCAGCACAAGGTGGCCAACCTTGAGGCGCAGGTCGCGGAACACAACAAGGTGCAGTCTGCATACCAAGCGGAACTGCAGTCGCTTCAGACGCGGCTGCTGGAGCGGAGCCGCGCGATAGAGACGCTGACGAGGCAGAAGGAGGGGCTCAAGAGCCAGCTGACGGACAAGGACCTTGAGATTAAAGGGGGCGCCGAGAAGCGGCGGCGGCTGGAGGTTGACCTCGAGAAGGCCAAGACGCAGCTGGAGGCCAAGAACTTTGGCGTGAACGCTGCGGGTGGCGCGGACGAGAAGCAGCTAGAGGCGCTGCGGTCGATTGCGCTGTGTAGCGTGTGCTCCAAGAACTGGAAGAACACGGCGATCAAGGTGTGCGGGCACGTTTTCTGCTACGACTGTGCCAAGGACCGGCTGGACGCCCGTCTGCGCAAGTGTCCGGTGTGCAACAAGCAGTTTTCGTACAACGACCTGCTGAGCGTTCACCTGTGACGTGTAACATAGACGACTAATGAACTGTATGTGTTGATTCGGCGTGGCTGTATGTTGTTTCGGCGTGGCTGTATGTTGGTTCGGGCCGTGGCTGTATGTTGTCTCGGTCAGCCGTGGCTGTTTCGGTCAGCCGTGCGGGGCGGCGGTGGGGTCGTAGGGTGGGCGTGGCTACGGGAGCGTGGCTACGGGAGCGTGGTTACGGGGAGCGTGGGCGTACGGGGAGAGGCGCACGGGAGCGTAAGACACAAGAGGCGTACGGGGAGACGGCGGCGAGCGGTACACGGATTTTGTGGAGAGGGGTGACGGCGCAGAGGGGTAGTGGCGTGGAGGCGAGGGCGTGGAGGTCACGGCCGGCGTCGCGGGGTGGTCTGGGCGCTTGGCCGAGACTGTCTCGGCGGCCGGGGCCAGGGCCGGGGGCTACAGGGAGGAGCGGCTGTTACAGAAATACGCTGGGGACCAACGGGCCGGGCGAACGCCGACGGGCAGCGCGGCCAGGCCCGTCCGGCCGAGCCAACCACGGCAGCTGGCCGCACTACAGCAGCCGGCCCTAGGACCGCGCCCAACAGCCGACCCCAGCAACCGCTCTCGGCGTTTGACGCGCGACCCCTGTCTGGCCGGCCGGGCATCGCGGGACCCGTGCAAAACTGGCCGCCAACGGCCTTGCATGGGACCCAAGCATCCCGCCGTTCCAAGTGAGACCTCGACGATGGCGCGCAAGAAAATTTGCGGTGGTAGAAGTAGTAGCGATGGAGGTGGTGGTGGTGTAGTACAGAGCGGCGGCGGTGGTAGTACAGAGCGGCGGAGGTGGCAGTAGTACACAGTGGACGTATAGCGGCGAAGTACGTAGCACGGACGGCACGCGACACCGAGTCCGACACCTTCCCGACGCCGCGCCGGGTGTCCACGCTATGACGTCGGACGGTGGCCCGCCGCCAGCGCGGCCGCGACGCAAGCGGACCAAAAGCAACTGGACGCCCCGGGCACCGGCCACTGCGACGGCGGACGGCGGACGGCGGACGGGGACGGCGATCGCCCCGGACGCGGGCAAAAAGGTTCGCGGGACGAAACCTGGGGACACGGTGCGTCCTACCCCACACCCAGGCGGCGTCTCGACACCCCGGGCCTCCTCTCGCCCCTGCGCTGCGACGGAATAACTTCGCGGGCCCGGTTGCTTTTTGCTCTGCAAGTCTCGCTCCGTAAACGCAAGATGGGCCCCTCCCCTCTCCCCCAGGGCACCCGTCGCAGCGCGGGCCCGACAGCTGTATAAAAGCCCTGTCTGATCCGCGCGTCCCCTCTGCGCAGCACCCCTTTTTTTTCCCCGGGCAGAGACACTCTTAACAGTTCTGTCTGTTCAGCATCTTTCAACCTTTGCTGGCCACCACCACTACCACCTTCACCACCACCACCACCGCCCCCGCCAGGTCTTTTTTTGTCCCTTTTTTTCACCGCAGAAAACAAAGAACACCATGGAGCAAAAGACAGTCCCCGCAGGGCCGGCCGTCACCGAGAAGCCCGCCTCGTACGAGGCCGAGCCGCCCGCCTACGCCTACGGCACCGGCGCCGCCACGGACCTCCCACACACAGTCGACCCTAACGACCCCAACGCACATCTCGGCACACGGCGCAACCTCAAGTCGCGCCACGTCCAGCTCATTGCCATAGGCGGCTGCATCGGCACAGGTGAGTATGACGCACGCCAAGCACAAAAGCCTGCCTGGCCTGCACCCTGAGACAGGGCTCGCGCCGTGAAACCGTAACCATCTAACCCAGGCCTCTTCGTGGGCAGCGGCATCTCGCTCGCCGAGTCGGGCCCCGGCTCGCTCCTCGTCGCCTACATCATCATGAGCTTCATGATCTGGAGCATCATGTGCTGTCTCGGCGAGATGACCTCGTACCTCCCCGTCAAGGGCGTCTCGGCCCCCTACTTTGTCCACCGATTCGGCGACCACTCGCTCGCGTTCGCCGCCGGCTGGAACTACGTCTACTCGTACTGCTTCCTCGTCCCCTCCGAGATCACCGCCGCCGCCATGGTCGTCGAGTACTGGACCGACAAGGTGCCGGTCGCGGCGTGGATCGCCATCTTCTGGATCGTCATCGTGCTGCTCAACATCTTCATGGTGTCGGTCTTTGGCGAGACCGAGTTCTGGTTCGCCGGCATCAAGGTCATCGCCATCATCATCCTGCTCATCACCGGCGTCGTCATCTTCTTTGGCGGCACCCCCAAGCACGACCGTCTCGGCTTCCGCTACTGGAAGGGCGGCAAGGCCTTCCTCGAGTACGACGGCACCGGCTCGGGCGCCCGGTTTGCAGGCTTCTGGAGGGCCGTTGTCCGCTCGGGCTTCTCGTTCATCATGTCGCCCGAGCTCATTACAATCTGCGGCGGCGAGACCGAGGGCCCCCGTCGCAACATCCCCAAGGCAACCCGCCGTTTCATCTACCGTCTGCTCTTTTTCTACATTGGCGGTGTTCTGGTGATTGGCGTCATTGTGTCGTCCAAGAACCAGCGACTGCTGGACGCTATCGCCGAGGGCGCGACTGACGCGGCCGCGTCTCCGTTCGTCATTGGCATCCAGGAGGCCGGCATCCCCGTACTGAACCACATCATCAACGCCACCATTCTGACCTCGGCGTGGTCGGCCGGCAACTCGTTCGTGTACGCTGGCTCGCGCACGCTGCTGTCGCTGGCGTCGTCGGGCGAGGCGCCCCGGTTCTTCACGCGGTGCAGCAGGTGGGGTGTGCCGTACGTGGCCGTGCTGACGGTGTCGGCGATCGGCCTGATGGCGTTCCTCAACGTGAGCTCCTCGGGCACCAGCGTGTTCACCTGGTTCACCAACCTCAGTACAGTGTCGGGCTTCATTGCGTGGATTTGCGTGTGCACATCCTACCTGCGCTTCCGCAAGGCAATGGAGTACAACGGCATCATGCACACACGGCCGTTCACGACCCCGTGGCAGCCGATCCCGACCTACATCACGATTGTGTTTATGTCGATCCTGACCCTCACCAACGGGTTCCATGTGTTCATGAAGAAGCCGTTCAGCGGGCCCGACTTTGTGGCTGCCTACATCACGCTGCCGATTTTCCTGGTGCTGTGGTTTGGCCACCGCATCTGGTCCAAGAACAAGCACTGGCTCATCCCGATCCCGGATCTCGACGTGATCACGGGCCTGGACGAGGTTGAGAAGGACATGGCCGACTACAAGGACCCGGTTCCGCGGAATTTCCTCGAGAGGTTCTGGTTCTGGCTAGCCTAATGGACTGTTTTGCTGTTGTCGGGTAGTGCGCGTTGTCGTAGTTGTCTGTTGTCTATGGCCATGTCATTTCCAGTGTATAGTCCATATGTCCCACGGCCATGTGTCCATACGTCACACGACTACCTTCATACGTCCAAGTCCATATGTCCGTAAGTCCATTGTCCATGCCCATAGTCCATGTGGACGTATGGACGTATGGTGGTCCATATGTCCATACCTAACATACGTCCCTACGTCCGTCGTCCTAGGTACCTACGCCCAGGGCGTCCATACATCCACATCCACACATCCACACGACACACGCCACATACACCATACGTCATACTCCACATGCCACCCATGCCAGGCCCTACGTCTATTTTCTCCAGGCATATACGCATTTTTGCCGTTTGCGTGTGTCCATTCACGTCCACTTTAGCGTCACATTCGGCTACGTCATGTTCGGCAGCCAATACGATGCAGTCACGCGACAAAACTCGACAACCGCACCGCACGGCTGGCGCGGAATCGGCAGCCAGAAAGGGCGCCGCGGCGTCGACGAGACGTCGGTACCCCGCGACGCCCGATGGCTCGCGTGCCTCTTGCGTAGAAACCCCCCTCTTTTTGCACGAGACACTGCGGTGTTCACATGTGTCAGCACTTATGTAATCTCCGCCCTTTTCGCTTATGTCAGCCGAGGCTGCCACCTTCTCAAAGCCCGACACTCAGGAACCCGGCACGCCCTGAGGCAGAAACGGTGAGTACAAGGCCGTCCAGGGGCCGGCGGCCGGCGCGCGACGCCGCCCGCGTCAGATGCCCCGGGCACGCTGCGGCAGGCCAGCCCTGGCCCGCAGCATGTGCCCGCGACCGGTGCTGTTCGCATCAGACGCTAACGGACAGATGACACTGGACAACGCAACGGCCGAGCGCCAACCAGACGCAGCGGCGGCGTCCCGCGAGCACGCCAAGGACGGGTCCCGGCGGCACGGGTCTGTGAGCTCGGTCCTGTCAGGGGCTTTCAGCGAAAAGCGCAGGAACCACTCACGACGCAGCAGCGCAAACTCGACCGGCTCGGTGCCTGCCAGCAGTGCAAAGACCATCAGAAATGCGCCTATACGCACGCAGGGCCCCGCTGACCCCATATACATCCCCTACACGCTGGACCTCGCCACGATCTGCGAGTCGTCCGACAGCGACAGCAGCGGCACGGCCACCAGCCACTACAATGATTCTCCAGAGCTCAAGGACCTCGTGTACCGCATCTTCCCTGGCTGGAAGAAGGGCGGGGTGCTGCACATCTCCGAGCTCAAGGGCGGCATCACAAACATGTTGCTCCAGGGCGTCTACACCCCCCACGACGCCAAGACCCCCGACGACACCGAGAGCGTTTTGATCAGAGCCTATGGGCGTGGCACAAACAAGATCATCGACCGTGATCGCGAGTATGCGACGCATCTCGTGCTCAACGCGCAAGAGCTGTCTCCCCCGCTCTTCGCTCGATTCACAAACGGCCTAGTGTACGGCTACATTGACGGCAAGAGCGTCGAGTACACGCAACTATCGCACCCCGCCGTTGTGCGCGGCGTCGCATCGCTACTTGGTCAGTGGCACGCCTCACTCAGCACCCGTGCCATTGAGGCCGCCATCATCGAACTCAAGACGGAGCGAGAGCCCAACCGCGAGCCCGACTTCCCCCGCAGCATATGGGAGCTTCTCGAGCAGTGGCTCAGAGAGATTCCGTCTGACTCCAAGCTGCACCAGGAGCGCAAACGCACCCTGGCCAACGAGCTGGCTTGGATCAAGAAGACCATCGGCCACAAGGGCGGCCCAACTGTAGTGTCACACTGTGATCTGCTCTCGGGCAACGTCATTGTGCCGGACGCGTGGAATGCCGAGGAGGACAAGACCACGCTGGAGGAGGCTTTAAGCCAGCCACCGTCGAGTCTCTGCCGCTTCATCGACTATGAATACACCATGCCTGCTCCCCGAGCGTTCGACCTGGCCAACCACTTCATGGAGTGGCAGGGCTTTGACTGCCGCGTCGACCTGATACCCGATCCATTCTCCGACAACGCCATCGTGCCGATCTGGGCCAAGCTATACTTGAAAGCTGTGAACTTCTACACGCAAAACGGCGACGAGCCAACGGAGCAGGAGACGGAAAACCTCATCTCCGAGATGAAGGCCTGGTGGGGTATGCCCGGGTTCTATTGGGGCATTTGGGCTGCCATCCAAGCCGACATCTCCGACATAGACTTTGACTACGTCACATATTCAGAGAGCCGCCTCAAAGAATACTGGGACTGGAAGCAACGCTATCTGAATAAATGATAATGACCCGATGCATTCAAAAAAGAGAACTATTGTACAATGTTGCTTTCACTTGGTTGATCTTATTCTCATGAGATTGTGAGCCGTCGTAACTTCGTCCAGGTCCACCGACATGCGAACTGAGTCAAACGAGCCTCGGCCGCCATTCCACGACGACCGCACGCGGTCAAGACTGGTACGCCCGCGGCTGTGCGGTGCGGTATAAGTGTTGGTGGCGAAGCTGTTCATGGGAGCCAGCTCGTCCGAAACAGCACGGCCCGTCGCCCATTCGTTTGGCCATTGACCTAGGTTTTGGGAGTCATCCACCGCCTTGAAAGAGTCGTCAAAGTCAAACTCCGACGAGGTAACGCTATGCTGCCGACCAGGCCGCATCACCACGGTGCTCTCTGAGTCTTCGCCCTTCGTGGGCGGCACAGCAAGCGCAACAGCTGGCTCGCTGGGGCCACGATGGTCCCCTGGTGGGTAGGGAACTGCGTCGTATTCGCCCCGGCCCCACTTCTCGCGGACAATGTCAACGTCCAGTGGTTTGAACAGCTTCTGGTACGCCTTGATGCCAAACCGCGGCAACAGACACGCTACCACTCCGAGCAAGAGCACCGACCAATATACTGCCGACCCAAACACCTCTGCAGCAGCCTTGTAGAACTCGGAACTCAGGGTACTGCTGGTGTAGATGCCAGTCCAGAAATACAGGAGCAGGCACGACACGAAGCCGATCGTGATACTGATCCAATCCCATTGATACTGGTTCTGCAGCACGTAGAGGTTGCACGACACGACAGCGATAGAGCACACTGAAATACCAATCCAGTACCGATGGTCGAGCTGGTGCCCGGTGAATGAGACATTGTTGCCGTTCCAATACATCAAATAGGGGAAGTAAAACGCCACCGCCGATTGATAGAAACCGTCAAACATATACTCCCAGAACTTCCACTGCGTCCACTCTAGTCGTAGAATGCCTCGTCTGTAGAGCTGTGGCACAGCCAACGCCAAACGGTCCTCGACATCCTGGTCAAGGACGCCCATGCAAATGACCGGTAGAGAGGTGAACGCCAAGTTGTAGAACATGACGTATGTATAGTCGAAGAGATAACTCATGTCGAAACTGTTGAAGATGCCGTACCAGAACAAGGCGAGTGTGAACACCACGTTCTTATAAAAGAAGTTTGGAATCATCTCTGCTAGGCGGTGATAGGACCAGCGTCCATGCACCACTACCAGCCTAGACAAGAATCGAAACTGCCCAAACGCGTAGTCCGACGACATGGCCGCCTGCCGACCTTCTTCGCCAGCAATTCCAACTCCGACGTCGGCCTCCTGAATCATGGCGACATCATTGGCTCCGTCACCAATGGATAGCGTCATGACGCCCAGGTGTGTCTTGACCAATCGCACAACAGCGGCTTTTTGTGCCGGCGACACGCGACAGCACAGCACACTCTTGCACTGCTTGCACAACAATAGGAACTTTGTTTGCAAGCTCGGCTCCAACACAAGTTTCAACGCGTCACCATCTATGATCACAGCGTGCGATGCAGACGGTGGCGAATGGTCAGCTCGTGCTGCTTCCAGTAGTTGGGCTTCAGCTTCGGGCGTCCGCGCGTCCAATCCGAAATAACGCTCCAAGTAGTCGTTGAGAAGACCTTCAGCCGCTGCTGCGCCTCCTTCGTCTACCTTCACTACCAGCAACTCCATCCCGTTGTCCAGTAGGTTGCATGAGAAGCCAATGTTGATAGCCGTCTCGACCTTGTCACCAGTCAACACCCAAAGCTTGATTCCAGCCTGTCCAAGCAGCTGGATGGTCTGTGGCACGCCATCCTGAAGCCGATCTTCAATAGCAGTGCCACCAAGCAAAGTAAGATTGCGTTCTATCGAATCCGCCACAGCCTCCATAGCCTCCTCACGGTCTGTCAGTGCCGAGGAGGCCACCTCATGCCGCCGATTCCAGTCTGTGTACTCTGAGGCTGTGAGCTCTCGTTCTGCCACGCAGAGCGTACGCAGACCCTCGTTTGCAAATTGCTCCAGGTGTTTTGCTGTCACGCCACATAGCTGCTCTTCAGAAAGTGCGCTTCCTGGCGCTGCCTCCGGCAATGAGGTCTGAGTAGCAGCTGCCACTTCACTGGGTTGCCGTAGCCGGGAGTATATCACGCTGTCCGCTCCCTTACACAAGAGTAGTATGCGAGACGACCCATCGGCCTTCTTCAGTTTGATGATAGCGCTCATCCGCTTGCGAGTGGAGTTGAACTCTAGAGTGTTTAGTATCTGTACCTCCTCCCGTTTGCCCTGTAGCTCGACCACGACGCCACGTTTGGTGCGTTCCACAAACGCAAACCCAAGATCCCTTGCCGTGGCCACAAGGGCTGCCTCGTCTGGCGACTGCGCTTTGAACTCTACCCGGCCAGATTTTGTTTTCTCCGTAATAACTGAGTGACATAGCGCAAGAGCCAACATGAAATGGCGTGTAGCTTCCTGTTGCAGCTCACCAGAGCCGCCACACATATCGTTCACATAGTCGGAAGACACGAACGTGAGTTCGTTGTCAACGAACTGAGGGCTATCGTGAATCGCCCGCAGCCGCGATACCATAAGACGACGGTCCGCTGCAATTTCAGCCCGCACTGCCTCCTCTTCTTCGGCAGCCGCCTCGGGCGACAGTTCCCGTTTCCGCATGCCTGCCATGGCCTCGGTGTATGCTTTGCCATATGCAACCCCGTTGACAGTGCACTTTTTGAACTCCATGACGTTCTGGGTCAGGGTGCCGGTCTTGTCGGAGAAGATGTACTCGATCTGGCCCAAGTCGTCCGATATGTTCCAGCTCTTTGGTGTGCACGGATAGTCTATCGGCTCGTAGTACATCTGGACGTCCGAGTAGATGAAGAACGCCTGGATCGTTTTGATAATCTCAATGGAGATGTAGAGGGAGATGGGCACCAGCGACTGGTACAAGATCACACCTGCAAAGAAAGTTATCAAGCCACCCACAGCAGGCGTACCACCAAGAGATCCGAATTCAAAGAACTGGATGGAACTTCGCTCCTTCGACCAGATGATCCCATTCACCAACCCGGATGTGAAGCACAGCACAAACAGGAGTACAAAGTTGGCAATCACCGAGAAGTTCAGCTCTCGTGAGATTTGCGACCGTTTTGTAGGGGTCACACCGGCATTCAGCATTATCTTGGCCTCATTGCCAGTAAACAAGGCGACGCCAATGACCCATTTAGTGTTCCGCAGTGAGCACCCCCGTAGGAGGAGGTTGTTGATAGAGATAGGCTCGCTGTAAGGCTCCCCGTTGGAATCACCAGCGCACCATTTGGCCACGCCGTTGTACGCGTAAAGATTGGCATGTGGTCCTTCCGACTCGATCCAGAACTGTGACCGCTCTAGATCGCCGGCGTGGCGCACACCATCACCGCACTTGAGAGCTTGCCGGACCTTCAAGTTTGTCTCGCCGTCCAAATTCTTCGTCTCCACGTAGCATGCCCCGTCCGAATCAGAAGTGGCCAGAATCACAAGATCCGCAGGGATCTCGTCGTTGTTGCGTATTCGGACAATATCGCCGACCCTCACCCGCTTCCAGTAGTCCCGACGGAACTTTGCCTCCCCCCGGGCCGGCCGGTTGGGGTCCACAATGCCGGGTGTCTTACCGGAGTCATCGCTAAACGGATTGGTGACAGTTTGCCGCAGGTCGAGGCTGTTGCGTGTATCCATCGATGCCCTTGGCAGATCGCGCATCGCGTACGTGCTCATCGTGTGTACTGATGCACCCATGTCTGTGCTGAGCCGAAGCGGCGCTGGGCCGCCGGTGCTGGCTGCTGCCTTCTTGGTCTTGCTCTCCTTGAGCTGCTGGCTCAGACCCATGAGCGTGTGCGTAGTGCCCTTCTTGATTCGTCGCCATAGACCTACGTGCTCCTCGGTGACATTCGGGTTCGGGAACCCAGTCAGCAGCTGGGTCGGGGTGTTGTTGACCTCGAGGTCGAGTAGCGTCCGCCTGTAGTCCTCTACTGCGTCCTTTATGGCCGTGATTACTACAATCACAATGATGGGCACGGCCGCCATCCCTGGCGACAGCACGCCGAAGATGGGGAATATCTGGGTTAGTGGCACTGCGTGGCAACACAGGTGGTGGGGGTCGTACTTACCCCGAGGATGACGATAAATAGAAAGTAAACGTTGGCAATGTTCTGGAACTGGTAGTAGAGGTTCTTTGGAACAAAGCTCAACGGCGAGTACTTCGTTGTGCGAATCTTGTTGCGCGCGTACTGGGCTATGGGCAGGCCCGTTTCTGGGTCGGTCAGCTCCGGTGGGAGCGGCATATTGACGTATATGTGGCGCTTTTGGTCGGGTCCTGGCCCTTCTTCGTCAGGTTCGGCTGCGTCTGGGGCGTCGAGCGTCTTGCCGCCGCCGCCGGAGCCGGCGCTGGCCGAGCGCACATGCGAGCTGCGGCGCCGGAAGATCGACGACCGGCTGCGCTTGGGATTGGCGTTGCGGCCGCCCTTCCGGCGCTGGGTGCCCCAGCGGTGCCGCTTCATGGTGTCGCTCTCGTTGGCCGCGAGGTTGGCCTCGTCAAACTGGAGCTTTGGGGTCGCCATGGCGCTGTGGCGGCTGGCGTCGGACCCGAGCCGTACGTGGGAGCCGCTCCGCCGCTTTGCCGCGGAGCCGAGGCCGGCAAACATGACAGAGCGGCGCTTGGGTGGTGTGGTCTGCGGAGTGGTTTGGGGTGTTTCATCCCACACGATGGTTTCCTCGGCAGCCTCTGCGACCTGCTGGCGCGGCGAGGTGATTCTGATACTGGGCGTCGAGCCAACGAGGGTCGTGGCCGTGCTCGAGTGCTTGCTGGGGTCGGGAGGCGCGGTCCACGCTGGCGTGGTGGTGGTGGCGCTGCGGTGGCGGCCCTGGACGACAGGCCGCTCGTGCTCGAGCCGGCCGCTGGCCTGGGCCGCGCGAAGGGCCGCGGGCATCTTTAGGCTATCCCTCCTTTGAAAGCCTCTCGATACCCACGACATAACCGCCGCTCTCTTCACAATCCACGCCGGTCGTGGTGAGCAGAATCAAC
>JANJPH010000137.1:0-26446 GCA_030407195.1 [Candida] tunisiensis
AGGGTGTCGGCGGACGAGGCGGTGGACGAGCTGTACCCGGACGAGCGGCCGTCGTTCCTGCGGCTCGCGAGCCCGCCGTTCCGCGGCGACTGCGAGAAGCTCGCCGTCCGCGAGCTCGGGTCGGGCCTCCAGATATACGAGGAGACGGGCGAGTCGATCGCCAGACACGTCTGGGACGGCGGTCTGGCGGTGTGCCGCCAGTACGCGGAGCGTCCGCTGGCGTTCGCGCCGGAGCGGGTGCTGGAGCTCGGCACGGGGTGCGGGCTCGTCGGGCTGACGTTCAGCCGGTGGTACCCCGGGGCGGCGGTGGTGCTGACGGACCTGCCCGAGGCGCGGGAGGTCTGCGAACGGAACATCGCCGTGAACGGGGCGGCCAACGCGCGGTTCGCGGTGCTGGACTGGGCGGCGCCCGGCCGCGAGCTGGTGCGGGAGCGCTACGACCTCGTGCTGGTGGCGGACTGCACGTACAACCCGGCGTCGTACGGCGCGCTGCTGGCGGTGCTGGACGCGGTTGTCGGGCCGGGCACGACGCTGGTGCTGGGCCACAAGGACCGGAGCCCCGACGAGGCGCCCTTCTTCGACGCCCTGGCCGCGCGCTTCGCCGTCCGCGCCGCCCTCCGCGCCCCCGACGGCGTCAGAGTCCTCGAGCTGGGACGTCCCAATGCGTGACAGAGCGAAGCCACGTACAACATGTCGGAGCTGGATCCGTGGGCCGCGGGCGACACGGCGGCGGCAGGACCCGTGGCGGGCGCCGTCGAGGCCCGCCCGGACGCCGTCTCGCAGCTGAGCGCCATGCTGCAGGCCAAGTCCACGCTGAGCGCCCCGGAGGACGAGACGGCCGTCCTCGACGACGACTCCCTCGACGACGACGCCAAGCGGGCCCGTCTGCACAAGATCCTGCTCACGGCGGCGTCCAACGGCGACGCCGACCGCATCAAGAACCTCCTCGGCGGCCCGGCCGCCGCCTACGTTGCCGTCGACGCCACCGACCCCGCCGGCAGCACGCCCCTCGTCTACGCCTCCTGCTTCGGCCACCTCGGCGCCGTGTCTGAGCTCGTGCGCTACGGCGCCTCCCCCGACACCCCCGACGCCCACGGCTGGACGCCCCTCATGTGGGCCGTCAACAACGCCCACCTCGGCATCGTGCGCACCCTCGTCGACTACGGCGCAGACCCCGCCGCCCGCACCCTCGCCGGCCGCAGCGCCGTGGACTTTGCCTCCCCCGGCACAGAGATATACCAGTTCTTCCAGGCCAAGGGCCTCATCGAGGCGCCCGGCGACTTCTACGACTCGGGCGCGCCCCAGACCATGACCGACCAGGAACGCATGATGGACGAGAGCGTCCTCAACTTTGGCGTCGACCGGAGCCATCTCGAGGACACGTCGACAGGCGAGGCAGACACAGCAGAGTTCGTCTGGGAGCGCTGTCTCCCCGACCAGATGTTTGTGTTTCGCGAAAACGACATCCCCAAGCTCCTGGACGCCGGCATCTCCGACATCCAGCCTCAGCGGAGCCAGTCGCCGCGCCCCGTGCCCGCCAACCTGCTCTTTCTGAGCGCCCGCTACGCCCACTACTACGGCTCGTCCGAGCTCGTGGCCAACCTCATGGTCCCCGCCCTGCAGCGCATCCGCGCGCTCATTCGCGAAAAGCGCCAGGATATCGCATATCTGGCCTTCTGGCTGAGCAACAGCTGTCTCCTGCTCTACTACCTCCGCAAGGACCCGGGCCTGTTTCCGGCCACGGTGGCGTATCAGGAGGAGCTTGCAGAGATCGTCTCTGACATATACGTGGCAATCACGCAGGACGCGGAGCGGCGCATGGACCGCGTGCTGGACCAGTCCATCCTCGACCACGAGACCATTCCCGGGCTCGACCTAATCCAGTATCAGAGCGACTGGAATTTCTTCAAGAAGAAGACAAAGCTCCCCGAGGGCGTGTCTGTGCTTCCGCCGTCTTTCGAGCAGCGTGCCAAGCCCAGCCCCCGCAACATCACTTCAATTCTCAGCTCTGTGCTATTCATCCTGGACCTGTACGACATCCACCCTGTGGTGACGCTCCAGGTGGTCGCGCAGATCACCTACTGGCTCGGTGCCACGCTCTTCAACCGCATTCTGAGCAATCGCCGGTATCTCGCTCGCGCCCGGGCGATGCAAATACGTCTCAACGTATCGCAGGTTGAGGACTGGGCCCGCACCAACAACCGGAAGCCAGAGGAAATCGACGAATTCCGGGAAAAGGACTCGTACTCCTCTGTGTTGGAGGACACCAGACGACACCTAGGGCCGCTGGTGCAGATGCTGCAGTGGCTTCAGTGTTTCACTGGCTTTGGCGACGACTTCTCAGACGTCATCGCCACGCTCCAGCAGCTCCCCGATCTCAACCCTGTTCAGCTGCTTCATGTTGCAAAGAACTACCGGGCGGAGGTGGGCGAGAAGGGCCTCTCAAAGGAGTACAAACAGTATCTTGCTGAGCTTCAGAGCCACCGAGACAGGCTCCGGGAGGCGCCGTCTGCCGCAGCTGCCGAACAAAAGCCAGAGGACTCGAAACCAGCAGGAAAGGCCGCGGCAGAGAAGATGGCCTCAGACTCACCTGCAGAGGCGTCTGAGGCGAACGACAAAGCTGAAACGCCGGCAGATCCCCCAGCTCCCCAGACCCCTGACCCCGAAGGCTCCAAAACAGCTCCGGCAACGCCAAACGGACGTGAAATACGGGCTTCCGAGACGTCGCGTGCTCCTGACACGCCGACGCCCCAGGTGGAGTCAGAAACGGTGGACGAGCTCTACCTAGACAGTGGAAAGGTACTGCCGTTTCAGATGCCTACCCTGACCGAAATGATTATTGCGTGGGGTGCTGGGCTGGGCGGCACCCACACCAGGCGAGCCAAAAAGTACGAGCCCACACTGCCAACCGACTTCCTAGACAAGTTGGACACACTAATCGGGGACCAGGCCGACCTCGCGCAGGAGGCAGCAAAAGACTCCTTTTTCAAGTCGCTGGCGCTGCCGGAGACAGCAGCGCAGCGCAGCTGGAAGGATGAGGATGCCCAGGAGGACTTCGATCCCCAGTGGTAGACCATAACAATAATGCCAACTAGATCTTAATGTACCGAGCTTACGGTGAGCGAGCCAAGTCATGAGTAGTTGTAGAGGTACAAGCAGAGACCGAGGGCGCAGGCAGAGACCGAGGGCTCAGGCAGAGACGCGAAGCCGAGGCCGCGGCTCCAGAACACCCGTCATTGGACTTCTCAGCTCTGTCTGCCACCCCGTGTGACAGCTCTGCCTATTTCACCAACGTTTACATTGGAATCTCACCACCCGTCATCCCGCAACAACAATGTGAGTGGCAAGCGAGGAGACCGCGAATGGTCCTAACACAGGTCCGATGTCGGCTCGGAATACACTCCCGGGTTCGCGCCGTTCTTCGGCTTCGCCGGATGCTTCTTCGCGATCGTGCTGAGCTCTGTCGGTGCCGCCATAGGCACCGCCAAGTCCGGCATTGGCATCGCTGGTATCGGCACGTTCAAGCCTGAGCTCATCATGAAGTCGTTGATCCCCGTCGTCATGAGCGGTATCCTTAGTGTCTACGGTCTCGTGGTGTCGGTGCTGATCGCAGGCTCGTTGGCTCCCGACGAGAACTACTCGCTCTTCAACGGCTTCATGCACATGGCCTGTGGCCTCAGCGTGGGCTTCAGCGCTCTGGCAGCAGGCTACGCAATTGGCATCGTCGGCGACGAGGGCGTGCGGCAGTATCTGTACCAGCCTCGGCTGTTTGTCGGCATCGTTCTCATTCTCATCTTTGCGGAGGTGCTTGGGCTGTACGGCATGATTATCGCCCTGATCCTCA
Organism: [Candida] tunisiensis; assembly: GCA_030407195.1. Taxonomy (NCBI): domain Eukaryota; kingdom Fungi; phylum Ascomycota; class Dipodascomycetes; order Dipodascales; species [Candida] tunisiensis. The sequence goes on from JANJPH010000137.1 coordinate 3,845, forward strand.
ACACCAAGGGTAGTGGATAGTTATCTACTAATAATACACTTTATTGGCTCCTGAAGTCTACTCTGTCGTGTCCATCGAGTCGCCGTTGTAGGATTTGTCCTGGATATACTGCGACGCGTTTTCAGTTACAAACTGCACCGACCGAGCAGGATCGAGGAACAGCGAGTAGGCCCGCTTGATATCCTCGACTTCTACTGTCTGGCTCTTCCGCTTCGTCGCAATGAGGTTCGACACCGCGATGAGGTTAGACGCGTAGCGCAGGCTCGTCTCCTGACCAATCTTCGTTAGGATGGCCAGCGCATCCGGCGCCAGAGTTACCTCCTCCTCTTGTGCCCGGATGTTGAGGATCTGCGATATCTCGTCTGCCGAGTACGGTTGAGTCGAAATGATGATGACTCTGTCAAGCAAGTCAAGCGGCAAGCCGTGTGGCGACTTGTAGTTCGTTCCCCTGGTCCGCGACACACCCCGGTTCGTCGCCATGATCACAACGGGCGCCAGCTCGTCCTCCAGTGCTCTGTTGATGAATGAGAAGCACTCGATATCGAGCATATGGCACTCGTCGATAAAGAGGACGCCGGGGCAGATTTCGGCCTTGCCCTCCTCGCGCCACTCGGCGACCTTGCTGTTGATCTGGTCGCGAACCTCCGACCGGATCTCACCGGTGTCGCCCGAGAACAGCGCAAGAAAGCCCTGGGTGCGAGAGTTGATGACGTCTATCTCATGGAGGGACACAGAGTGTACTACCTCCTTGCGCTGCTGGAGTTCTCCAGACGGGCACTGCACGAACTTTGTGTCTGCGCCCATTGCGTCGTAGTCGCGGGAGCGGGTGTACGATCGGCCCAGCTTGGTGATCTTGCCGCTTGCCCGGTCTATGCTGATGACATCGCCAGCGGTCACCTTCTCACGCGAGAGCGAGTCGATCATTTTAGTGCCCAAGTCGTACAGCGTCTCCATGTCTGTTGTCTTGATGGTGAGCTTGCCTTGCTTGTGCCCGCCAGTCACGGACCGGTCGATCTGGATCTCGACCACTTCACCCTCTAGGATATTCGTCTCTTCCTTGATGCGGACGCCGATGGACTTGCGAAACGCCTGCGTGAGCGCCTCTGTCTTGGACAGCTCGAGCGAGAAGATCTCCGACGCCGAGATGGATGTGAACGGGATGTCTGAGCCGAGGCTTTGGCTGATGCCCATCGCGATGGCCGTTTTGCCCGTGGAGGGGGGGCCGGCAAGAAGGACCGCCTGGCCGGCAATGGTGCCCTCCTGGATCATTTTCAGGACGACGGCGGCCGCGCGTCGCGCCTTGACCTGGCCGACCATGCCCTGGCCGGACGGCCGGGGCTGCAGCGAGTCGCCTTCCAGGCCGAGGCCGGTGATGTGGCTGTGGGCCGCCACGAGCGACAGTTCCCGGAGGTCCTTGGCCTGCGCTATGTTCGAGATTGCCATGATGGGCGGGCGAGGGTGGTGCTTGTCGGGGCTGAAATTTCGTGCGGCTGGCGGCTTGGGCTCAAGACCGCAAAACACGTTGTCGCACGGCCACCACCACCAGACGCGAGCGGCAAGAGGAAGCTGCAATGGAGTGGATACTGGACCTCCTCGGCCCGTGCACGAGCTGCTTCGGGAGCCCTGAGCTGCGGATCAACGGCAGGCGGCTCAAGATTGAGAAACTGCTCGGCGAGGGCGGGTTCAGCTATGTCTACCTCGTCAGCAGCCGCAGCGGCGAGCTCTTTGCGCTCAAGAAGATCCGGTGCCCGTTCGGAGTCGAGTCCGTGCAAGCAGCAATGCGCGAAGTCGAGGCCTACAGCGTTTTCAACTCTCCTTACGTCATTCATGCCGTGGACAGCGCGGTAGTGCAGGAGTCGGACGGGTCCAAGACCGTCTACATTCTGCTTCCCTACTACGCAGAGGGCAACCTCCAGGACCGCATCAATGCCAATATCGTGGCCAATACGCACTTCTCTGAGCTGGAGGCGCTGCGTCTCTTTGTAGAGATTTGCAAGGGCGTCAAGGCCATGCACCACCACCGTCTGAGAGGCCACCCGCCACGATCAGAGGGCAGATTTGGCCGCGTCGGTGCTATGGATGGCGCTGCACGGCGTCGGGGCGACGCGCGAGGCGACTACACCGAGGTGGAGGCAGACGCTGACGCACAGAGTCTGCGCTCCGAAGACCTTCCCCACGAGCCGCTCCTGAGCGAGTCTGAGGGCGAGGACAACGACGATGATGATGGCACAGAGCTCGGCGATCTTGTCGCATACGCTCACCGCGACCTCAAGCCTGCCAACGTGATGCTTGACGACACTGGTCGGCCGGTTCTCATGGACCTTGGCTCCTGTGACCGCGCACGGATGACCATATCCACCCGCAAGCAGGCTCTCGAGCTCCAGGATCTCGCTGCTGAGCACTGCACCATGTCTTATCGTGCACCGGAGCTGTTTGATGTCAAAACAGGAGCAGACATCGACGAGCGAGTGGACATTTGGTCGCTTGGGTGCACGCTGTACACCATGCTCTACTCGCAGTCACCTTTCGAGGCGATCTCGGCTGAAACGGGTGCAAGCATGAATCTCGCAGTCCTGAACGGACAGTATAATTTTCCAGACACTCCGCTGTACTCGGACGCAGCGAAGGACCTCGTGCGAATGTGTCTTGTGGTCGACACCAAGGACAGGCCCTTTATTGACACAGTCCTGCGCAAGGCAGAACAAGCGCTCGCGCAGCTGTGAGCTTTACGGTATTTATGCTTCCTTATCTCTTGATTGCTCTCCATCTTAGGCGAACGTAGCCTACATACCAATTCCCCTGGTTGAAGCACACCGACCTCAGCAGGTCGGTGGCTTCGTTGATGAGGGCCTCCCTGGTGATGTAGGGGGCGACTTTCTCTGCGAAGGCGAACGCAAAGTTGTCGAGCCATTGCGACATGCCGGACTCGCCGTTCGGCAAGAGCGTGGACCTGTATACTCTCTCAATGGCCTCGACCTCGAAGCCAGCTTTTTCCAAGAAGCCGCGGGCCTCGTCCTCGTGCGGGAAATACCAAGGTGACGCTGCCTCGGCCTCCTTCAACGGCATGCCGTGCTTCACCAGCACGGCAACCAATGCCGTGTGAATTTCGGCGCAGTTCCCCAGCCCGCCCATCTCGCAGGCGTAAACGCCACCGCGTTCAAGACACCGGTACACGCCGTCGAACGTGTTCTGGCGGCGATCAGGGTCCCTCAGGATCCAGTGCATTGCAGCATTGGAGACCGCTTTGGAGTACTTCTCGGGTGTGGCAAACGATTCGAGCTGGGAGCAGTCTTGCAGCTCCACAGAGAGGCCGCGGCCGCGTGCGACCTCGAGCAGGGTCTCGGAGTTGTCGAGGCCATGGCACGATTTGACATGCTCTGCGATCTTTTTCGTGAACAGGCCGTCGCCGCAGCCGAGGTCAAGGACGGTGTCGCTCGGCTGGGGGTCGAGGAGACCCCACAGGCCCTCGGTCAGCTTCGGAACGAAGGCAGCGTTCTGGGTGTACTTCTCTGCGCTCCACATGGCCGTGGCTGGGTGGCCCGGCGGCGCGTGTTTATATGTTTCCGTTTGCGGCGGTGTCGCCCCGATTTGCGGAGCGGGCCCGTTGCCCGGGCGCCGGCAAGGCCCGAACGGGGCGTTACCCGGCGCGGCTTTCCGGGGGGAGCTCAATTGCATCACGTGACGCTCACGTGCCCCGGGGAACGACGTGTCAACATGTCAACACAACACAAGTACGACGGCGAGGGCTGGAACGACTGCGCGCCGTCCAACTTCACGACGCCGCTGTTCTCGCGGGGCTCGAGCGCCAACGCGAGCGTGACGAGCCTGGGGAAGAGTCGTGGCGCGGATCTGACGCCGGCCGAGTCGGGCCACGACGCATCGCCGGTGCTGCCCGAGGAGACGACGCCAGAGGACGCTGAACAGGCTCTGGAGCGGCTCCTCGACGCCAAGTCGAGCCTCCAGGAGCGCGAGTTTGCGCACTACAGGGCCAAAATGCGCAAGTCGCTCCCGGGACTGTCTCCGGATCAACGCGATCTGCTGGCGCATGTCACGGCCCTTGCACTGGCCGAGCGCAAGCAAGAGGCGCGCGACGTGGTCGTCCAGTACATGTGTGTGACCAACGGCGTCGCCACCTGGGCAATACCGCTCCGCAAGCTCGTCGAGTCGCTCGCGTGAGCGCGCTGTGTTTGTTTATTTATTCCCGTGTACTATATGAACTAGATCCGTTACGTTTAGCCTGCAGATCCGTTACGTTTAGCCCCCAGATCCGTGCCGTTTTCCGCACCAAACCGTCCCGGACCGCCGTGCAGGGGCCCTCCCATCTCACTTCACGTTCAGGCGACACAACAAGACGACGCACCATGGCAGGGGGCCAAGTCACGCCGGCAGACTACACGCTGCCGGGCGTGATGCGGTATCTCCAGACCGAGTGGCAGCGGAACGAGCGCGACCGAATCCAGTGGGAGCTAGAGCGGGCCGAAATGAAGACGCGTATATCGAGGCTCGAGGGTGAGAAGCGCGGCCTCCAGCTGACCCTCCAAAACTATCAAAAGAAGATACAGATACTCGAGTCGTCGCTGAGCCGGGAACGCGCCAAGTCCGACGGCTCCGACGACCTCTACGAGACCGCCAAAGCCGAGCTGGACGGCTCGCTCGAAGCGATGGCAGCACCCGGCGTGGATCTCGAGCCACTCATTGAATCGCGCAAGTACCTGGAGAAGAGCCTCCAGGAGGTTGCCTACCTTCTACAGGCGCAGCAGGACTATGAACAGAAGGCACCCAGTCAACCGGGTGGGGCGACTGCACCGGACGAGGCTGCAACGTCTTTCAGCCAGCCCCAGTCTGGCGTCAACAATATCACGTCCGGGCAGGCGCCTCAACAAACCCCCGTTGTGGTGCAACAAGTAGCGCGGAAACAGGCTACAGAGGCGCCCCATGCTGGCCCGCCTGCGCAGGCCGTGGTGGCAGAGAAAGCTGAGGTAGAGACTGCACCCGACGTGGACGGCAAAGAATCGTCCTCTGAAGGTGAGTCTCCCAAGAGCACGGCATCGCAGAGCTCAGCTTCGTCCCTTGAAAGCTCAAACGGGTCGAGCCCAGCCTGGAAGCTGAAATACACACTCGCCGGACACCTGGACGTCGTGCGTGCTGTAACTTTCGCAACTCCACTGCAGCTCATCACGGCGTCTGATGACGGCACTATCAAGCGATGGAACCTTGCCAAGGCTAAGAGTCTGGAGGTGAAGAGCTCATACACTCATCGTGGCCACCACGGCATACTAACCTCCCTCGTGGTCGACTCAAAAACCCAAAAACTCTACTCCGCGGGCCAGGACGGGCTCATCCGCGTGTGGGAAGAGAGCTCTGTCCCCAATGTGTCTGTGCTCCCAGGCCATTCCGAGTTCGTATGGGACTTGTCCTTGCACGATACTCTACTCGCCTCTGCCTCCGCTGACGGTATGGTAAAACTGTGGCAACTAGCCGACAACTCTCTGGCACGATCGCTCAAACCGGCCGCATCGTCTGGAAAGCTGAGCGGCTCGACAACCGTCACCTTTACGCAGGGCGGCGAACATGTGGTTGTGGGCTACGAAAACTCGTGCGTGGAGGTCTACGACACGCACACTGGCCAGAAGGTATTGAGTTTCGACTCTCCCGAAGGCCCTGCCGATAACGCAAAGGCCACGCAGGTCAACAAAGTGGTAGAGACGGCAAAGGGTGGCCTCGTGCTGGGCGCCTTCGAGGACCGCTACATCAGGTTCTTTGACCCCAAGAGTGGCAAACGCGTGTTTGAGACGCGCGCGCATGATGCCTCAGTCAACTCGCTCTCCGTTGCGCCATCAGAGTCGCAGTTCGTGTCTGGCGGCCACGACGGGTGCGTCAAAGTGTGGGACCTCGGTGCGAGAGAAGTGGTGGAGACCCTTACAGATCACGACGGGAAAGCCACAGAGGGCGTTATCGCTGTTGAATGGGGGGCACACAACAGCATCGCATCCGTTGGTGGAGATTCTACAGCACGTGTGTACGAATAGTATATATTCAAGCCTTGCGCATGCGGCGCCGACGTCCAACCTGGGCCTGGAAACCGGTCTTGACGGACGACACGGAACGCCGCGAGCCGCAGCTATTGCAGTCCACAAAGAGCAGTCTGTTCTCCTTGGTGAGGCGGGTGTTGACCGACTTGCACGTTTTGCACGTGACGTATTCCATGATATACCGTCTGAGCACGTTCTCTAGCTGTCTTGGCTGGAAGCGGCCCTTGATGACAAGCCGCGACGAGCCGTCGACCGAGCCAGATGTACCCAGCTCAGCAAACAAGAACTGGATGACGTGCTCCGTTGGACGATGCATTTTGTCGGAGATCTCCTTGATGTTGGCGAAAAGCGATTTCTTGTTGCCTTCTCTCTGGACGACAGGCAGCGGAATCCGGTACTTTGCGCCGGTGCCGCCAGCGAGCTCGGGGTTGTTCTCTCTCAGCACCTCGTAGAAACGGTTGAGCATAAATTCGTAGCTGAGGTCGTCTGAATCGACCTTTTCTTCGTCCTCCGACTCGTCGGCCTTCACGCCTGCCTCCTCGAGTTGTGCATCGAAATCGCTGACGGCAGCCTTCTTCTTCTTTTTCTTCTTCTTGCTCTTGTCGAAATCGGCCGGCTCCAGCTCGCTGTCCTCGTCCTCCTCGGGCTCGGGCTTCTTCTTCGTTTTCTTCTTCTTGAGGGACAGCTCGTCGACGAGGTCTGTCACCTCGTCGGCTGCGTCGTCCGCCACGGCCGGCTTCTTCTTCTTCTTCTTTTTGAGGCTGAGGTCCAGGGGCTCGTCTGCAACCGCCGGCGTTGTCCTTTCGTCGTCGCTCATGATGACTGTGGTCGTGTGTGTGTCAGTGCCTGAAAATTTCAGTGGGAGGCGCGACGTTGAGCGCCGCACGGAGTGTGCGGCTGAAAAAGTCGCCTCACGCGGCATGCGGCTGAAGATCGCCGCACGCCCGATGCGGCTGAAGAAATCGCCGCACACCCTATGCGGCTCGGACCGCTCGTGGCAGCCGGACAGCCACAGAGTCGTGCTGTGGCGAGCATAGGGACGCAATGGAGCGGGTCGACTGCGTGATCATAGGTGCCGGAGCGGCCGGTCTCAAGGCTGCAGCCGATCTGTGCGGGAAGGCTTCGATTCTGGTCCTAGAGGGCCGCGACAGACTCGGCGGTCGCGTTCACACTGTCCGAGACGGCGAGAAGACGTATGAGATGGGCGCATCGTGGATGCACGAGACTCTGCAGAACCCCCTGTTCCCGGTTGCCGTCGCTCAGGGCACAGAACTCTGCTATGACGACAGTGGCACGCACTGGTACAGTCGAGACGCCAAGCTACTGCCACTCCAAAAGCTGGAGCGCCTGCGAGACGAGTTTGCGGCCTACATCAACGTTGCGTATGGGCAGTGGCAGCGCTCAACTGCACACCGTGACGAGCCCAGCGCCAGTCCCCGTCCTGACGTTAGCCTCCGCGAGTTTGCCACTCGGTACTGCGAAAATCACATCCACCTGACACCGGACCAGAAGCGGCTCGGCCCACATGTCATACGAGCCTGGGAGCTCCTGCACGGCGACAATTGGAACACACAGAGTGCCAAGTGTAGCGCGTGGGCCAACGCCGGCCGCGATGCCATGGTCGTGTCTGGCTACGACGCAGTGCTGAAACATGTGGCAAAAGATGTGCCTTCTGACCGAATTCGGCTCAATACGATCGTGAAGAAGATTCGCCAGGGTCCGAGCGGAGTCACTGTCCACTCGATTCGTGACGGGACCTCACAAACCGTGCAGGCAAAGTATGCCATTGTCACGGCGCCGCTTGGGGTCCTCAAAGAATCCATAGACTGTTCCACCGCTCCTTATCTCGAACTACCCATGCACCTGCCGACCACGAATCTATCGCCCGACCAACGAAAGGACGCGGCAATACAGTTTGAGCCGCCTCTGCCCCGCGGCCTTGACACGGCTATCCGCAACACCGCTTTCGCTGCGCTAGGGAAGGTGTACCTCGAGTTCACTGAACGCTTTTGGGCCGAGGAGGAGGAGAGGCTTATCGTGATTGGGGAACATGGCCGTGACGACGGCAGCGGCGCGTTTTCGCAGCCAGTGTTCGTCTCTAACTGGCAACGTCTGTCGGGAAGGGGGTCTCCCGGTTTGGTGCTGCTGACAGCACCACCGATGACCAATCAGATAGAGTCCAACCCAAAGTCAGACGTGGTGCTGGACCGCATCATTCGCCCGACACTGGAAGCGATACGCGTTGACCGTACGAGGCCACTACCCGAGATCACCAGCATCAGAGTTACCAAGTGGACACAGGATCCATTCGCATTGGGATCCTACACCGGTGTGCACGTCGGCGTAGAGCCGTACGAAGCGATCACAGCTTTCGAAGAAGGCTGGGACCGGGTCCGCTTTGCCGGCGAGCACACGATTGGCGAGGGCGCGGGATGTGTCCATGGCGCTTACATGAGCGGCGAGAGGGAGGCAAAGCACGTTCTCGGCAAGCTGAATCCGTAAAACTGTCACATTACTTCGTGAAAACCATAGTCTATTTACATGTTGGAGAGGCGTGAAAGGGGGTCATTGCGGGGGACTGAGTGAGTTGGACAGCCTGGACATGCGCAATCATCAGAGCAAGTGCACTGGCCGGGAATGCTGCAGTCTGCTGCGAAAAACACATCAAAGAAGTCCAAGTCCTGTTGCAGGAAGTCCATCGGATCGAATGGCTCTGCCGAGGAGTCAGCTGTCGTCTTTGGCTTTGCTGGTGCTGGATCAGTGCCTTTCTTGTGGGCTTGCTCCTCGTCCACGACATGGATCTCCTCGCCACAGCACCCGATGCCGGTGCCACAGCCGGCGCCACATGATCCGTCAGAGCCACACTGGCACCGTGTGTTGGGCACTATTTGCCGTGCCGGGTAGAAGCTCTCGGAGCTGTCAGTCGTGCGCTTTGCGCGCAGCACCACCTTGCGAGAAACGCTGCATCCGCAGCCTGCCCGCCGAGCGACAGTGCCGTTGCCCGTCGCACAACAGCCGCCGCTGCTCGGCTCTTCTTTCCTTGCCGTAGTCGCACCGCAGCATGTCTTGAGTGGCACAGGCTCGCCAGTGTGGGCGAGGGTCATGTGACCGCGGGTATCCGTCAGGACCACCTGCTTCTCCTGCGCCGGGAGACGGATCACGTCCTCGGAGGCTTTGCCGTCAGCGACGACGGGCGTGACGCCGCAGGCACATTGCCGCTTGCGCTTTTGGGGGAAGACGGCGACCCTCTGGTTCGCGGATGCCTGGACGGGCCGTCCTCGCTTGCGGACCTGGACGAGCGGGCGGTCTGTATGGTTGCAGGTGCTGCTCCGGTGGCCGCGGATGCAGTTGAGACAGGCGAACTTCTCGCCTTCGATGAGTATCATCGTCCGCTCTGTGTGTTGGATCCGTCACGCCTCGGCTCGGGCGGGTGTATGTCGTCAGGCCTGAGATCCCGTCCCATCGGGTTCTCATGCCCGATTAGGCGTCTGCAGCGGCAGGGCAGCGTCACGTGGCGCGGTCACATGCCCTGTCACGTGAGAGTCACAGGTTGCACGTGACGTGCTCACGTGCACAGTTACCTGCCCATTGCGACATCAGAACCGCCGCCTCCGCGAGAACCGACACCACACCGCGCGCACGATGAGCAAAGGCAAGGGCACAAGCACGGCCCTCAAGAGGCTGATGACCGAGTACAAGTCCCTGGTCAACGATCCGCCCGACGGCATCTCGGCAGGCCCTGTCAACGAGGAGTGAGTGCTCCCCGCCTGCCAGCGGCCCCAGCGTGTTGCGGCAACCGCTAACTCCAGCAACTTCTTCGAGTGGGAGTGCTTGATCCAGGGCCCCGAGGACACGCCCTACGAGGGCGGCCTCTTCTCGGCGACTCTGAGCTTCCCCCAGGTAAGCGTCTCCCGGACATCCACGTGTCCAGACCGCCGCTCACACAGGACTACCCGCTGTCGCCCCCAGTCATGAAGTTCACAAGCGGCATGTACCATCCGAACGTGTACGAGGACGGGACCGTGTGTATTTCCATCCTCCACGCACCCGGCGATGACCCAAACATGTACGAAAGCGCGTCGGAGCGATGGAGCCCCATCCAGTCCGTGGAGAAGATCCTCATCTCTGTCATGAGCATGCTCGCCGAGCCCAACGACGAGTCCGGAGCAAACATTGACGCAAGCGTGAGTAGGCCAGCGCCCCGCGCCGTGCTGCACGTCCGCTAACCCAGAAACTGTGGCGCGAGGATCGGAAAGAGTTCAACCGGGTTGTCCGCAAAACCGTCAAGGAGAGCTTGGGGCTGTAGAGAAAAAGTGCATTCTATATCATGAGTCTCGTGATGTCTCGGAGGGCGGCGCGTCGGCGACGTCTTCAGTCTCTGGCTCTGCGTCCCCTTCCACTGCGTACCTCTTCAGCAAATAGTCTATGACAGGCTCCTTGGACTCGGCCTCGAAGAAAGCGTCGTGTCCAGCTTTGTTCTTCATGAACGGATCTGCGCCCGCCTCGCACAGCTTCTCGACTGCTTCGAGATGGCCGTTCAGCGCCGCCCAATGAAGAGGAGTGTTGCCGCTCTCGTTCTGCGCATTTAGCACCGGCTTGAGCGCTGGCTCGGCCTCCACGAGGCTCAGAAGGTATGCGACGACGTCCGTATGTCCGTTGGCAGCTGCCATGTGGAGCGGAGTGCTGCCTGAGAACTCGTCCTTCACTTCGGCAAGCGCGGCTGGCTTGACCTCAGCGAAAAGCTGCTTCAGCCCCTCCAGATCGCCCGCACGCGCATCGTAAAGGCAGTCATCTATCCGTTCCTCGCTTAGCATGTTGCCAATGGCTTTCCTGAAAATTTCGCGCCGCACACAGCGTGCGGCTCACACCTCATGACCGTTCTGGACGAAGCATTCGCGGAGGCTGAACGAGCTCTGGGGGTCAAGGCGGAGTCAGGACGGCAGATCTTGAAGGGAGACACGACCAGAAAGGGCCTCCCCTCCTTTCAGCAGGTTTCAGAAGCGTTAGGCGCCACAAACAGAGAAGAAACTACTCGGAAATGCCTCTCCATCCTCGACGACATCCAGGATGCATCTCTCAAGGCTCAGGGAGGTGATGACAAGATGATCAGCATCTCTCTAGCTGATATGGGCACCTTTCACACCCTTTTGACGTTCATCGTGGTAGAGGGCATCTACCCGTGCCTGTCGCCAGGAGCCGGACTACCACTCGAAAGGCGGTTTCAGAGAGAAATGACGCCTCCCGTCAAGCTGGCAGAGCCTGCAGGTATCCAATTGCTGAAGGAGACAATTGACCGACTGGTTGCAGTACTACAGAGGGGTGGCGATGTCGCTGATCTGGTCCTCAACGGGACCTATACCTCGGACCTTCTCGTTGCATCCGCCGAGATCGGATTTGGACCGCGTGGGAACAAAAATAAGGAGCCTTTCGCTTATATACAGTCTCGGATAGACACCTACAGCCTATTCCAAGTTTTGACTGCCCTATTACGACCCCAGGCACCGCCGTGGCTGAAGGGGCTCCTGGCGAGGGAGCTGGCGTTGTTGCCGGTACGACGGAGAGACGGAGTGCGGTGCCTCTTGGAGTTCGTATGCGGTTTGCGTGACAATGATGAGGTGCCGCTTACGGAAATTGAGAAGAAAGCGGTGCCCATTCTGAGGTCAGTGCCGCGTGGCGTTCCTCCCGAGCAATACTACCGGGACATCGGCCGTCATCTCATACCTGTGATCGCCAATAAAGCGGCACTTAGCGTTGCCACTGCCGCAATGCACGCCATATTGGTACTATTCGAACAAAAACCGGCGGCAGCGGAGGGATTCATAGCCGAGCTGCATCATTTGTTAGCTCCTCAAGATGGAGATGGCACAGACGAACTCAAACTTGCCCAGGGCCTTAGCTGCCTTACCACTGTGTTAAAGACCTCAAACATTGATTTTATTCGAGCTGTCTTTACGACAGAAACAGTTCTTTCATTATGGGGCCTTCTCTGTGTGCTGAAATCGGCAAAGCGCCCCGTTGATGCGACAAAGTCTCTACTTGAATCACTCTTTGCAATATCATCTTCTCCTGCTGTCCTTCAGTACGCTCAGACGATCATTCAACAGTTCCTCACCAAGGGGGGTCAGGGATTCGAGTACAAATCTGCTGCAGAAGGCGGTATGGAGATAGTAAGAGGTGCTGAAACGTCCGTGCTGCTCGGACAGGGTGATAAGGTATTTGACGATATTGAGGAGAGAGTTGTGCTGTTTGTAAGCACTCTGGGAGCGCACAGTGCTGCGGTGTTTGCTCTAGTGCTCCAGCGCTGGCTCGACTCTCGCAAGAGAGACGGCGACCCATTTGGCGTGCTCATTGACTTGCGGATACTGGAGCAGCTGGCTGACACTCAGCGCCGTGAGATTGCGCAGAAGCCAATGGAGATCTTGCGCCTTGTCCGGAGCGTGTTGGAGGAATACGTCTCTCACTCGGAGTCACTGACCGTCCCGCCCCTGGAGACTTTGCGAGTGGCGGGCGATTCTGATGACGAAGAAATGGACGAAGGAGGTGACTCTGACGATGAAGTCGACGACGCTGGAGCTGAAGTTGCCACATGTCTGAGTTTACTTCGCGTTCTGGAGGTGAATCTTGACGATGACATGGTAGCGCTGCTTCGGAAGGTGTCCAAGAAGGGTCCGGATGACGTGACTCGTAAGGCCGAAGCCGTTCTCATCCAAAGTCAAGAACGACAGTCAGCAGGTGCAAAAGAAGCCCCGAACGATAACCTTTTGAATTACCAGACTGTCATGGCAAAATTAGAAGACCCCATGGTGCCAGTCCGAGCATACGGCCTCCATTTACTGAGAGAAATGATCAAGGAGCGGAATCCCATAATCAACCCGCACGCAATTTACGCTCTGCTGCTAGCGCAAATCAAGGATGAGGACAGCTTCGTGTACCTCAACGCCGTCAAATGCTTGGAGGCAATTGCAGACCAGTTTCCGCAGGTCATAATCCGCCTGTTGACCGACAGCTATAGCGGGGACCCCAAATACACGCGCCTCTCCCTCGATGAGCGCTTAAAGCTAGGGGAAGCACTGCTGCGAGTTGTACAGCTCCAGGGCAGTGCACTCGCCAGCGAAACTGCCGACCTCATTGCCTCCAGCTGCGTGCGAATCATTTCACGCAGGAATACAGAACAAGATGATCGCCTCCGCATGTCAGCAATGAGTATTCTTGGCATGGTTTGCGAAACGAGCCCGCGTAGTGGCCACTCTGCATGGCTTGCGGATGCTGTTGACTGCGCAGTTGGCGTGTTGACGTTAGAAACAGGAGAACAGAAGTCCATAATGCGCCGCGCTGCTATTGTGCTCCTGGCATCCTTGTTCAAGGCGTTCGATGACATTCGTGACGTGCCAGAGGTACAAGCAGTGATCACAAAGCTGCGGCTTGCTAAGGATACAGACGTGGACCCCTTGGTCAGACACCAGGCTACACAGGCCCTCGAGTTGATCAGTTAGTTCATTAGCCATTCTCTCTTTTTCTTGTCTTTGAGCTCTTTCCGCCGTGCCTTGAATCGCTGTATATCTCGCTTCGTCACTTTTGCAGGCTTTGCAGAGGACCGGTTGGCGGGCTGGGACGGATCGTTCGCCAGCGCATGAACGTCATGGGCGACATCTCGGGTAACAGTTTCGTAAAGACTCTGCTTGTAGTTGAGCATCTGGCGCTGTTGCTCCTCTATGTTCAGTTCTGCGTTGGCAATGCTTTCCTCCTCCCGAGTGCGCAGTTCGGCCAGTTCACGTTGGTATCGCTGATACTTCTCGTACTTGTTCAGCGTGGCAAACTCGGGATCGGCCTCGAGGCGCGCCATGATCTCGGCAGACACGTCGGTGGAGTTGTCCTGGACGCGAGGATTGATCCAAGTGGTCTTACGTGTGTACCGGTTATAGAAATAGTACGCGTTGCTAGTCTCGTCCCACACTGCCTCCCATCCGTCATCGGGTTCGCCGTCCGGTGCGCCAGGTGCGCCAAGTGCGCCGTCAAATGTTGTGTCTGTTGCCGCGGTTGCCACTAGGGCCGCCCGTTCGGGATGGACTGCTGGCGGGTCTCGAACACGTCCCACGTCCGACGCCACGTCCGAAGGGGCCAGACCGTCCCTGCTCAAATCTTCTCTGGTCGTTTCAGCGTCGGCTGTGGCGTCTGGCGGTCGTTGGGGCAGTTCTACTGGCAGTTGAGGGGCGTTTTCGGGTCCCAGAGCAGCATCCGGCTGTGGAGCATCTGGATCGGGTCCAGTTCCGGGTCCAGCAGCGTCTGATTTATCGCCGACGTCGGGCGGGCGCTCGGGTGGCGGTCCTGGTGGCAGCGACGGAGCGGTTTCGGGTCCCAGAGGAGCATCCGGCGGTAGATCATCTGGATCGGGACCAGGTCCGGGTCCAGCAGCGTCTGGTTTCTCGCCGACGTCGGGCGGGCGCTCGGGTGGCGGTCCTGGTGGCAGTGGCGGCGCGTTCTGTTGTTCCAGGCCCACGCTGTGCAACGGTGCGTCTGTCTCCGGGCTGACATCGGGCGGGCGCTCAGGCGGAGGCCCTGGCGGGAGCGGAGGGGCGTCCTCTGGCCCAGAGCCGGCGGGGCCGGCCTGAGCTGGCGACGCCACCGGGGGGACCATCACGTGTGCAGGTCGTGAGCCCAGCGTGAAGTTCTAGAAATTTTTCAGGCGCCCAAAGCGGCAGCTGCGGGCCCCTGACTGGAACATCCTGGAACAATCGCAGCCTGAAAAATTCAAAGTATAAATTCTCGGGGCACTCAAGCCGACGGCATCACCGCAATCCCGAACTAAAGGAAAAACACCATAGACTCCACAATGACGGGCGAAAAGTCGGAGAGCTACGAGTTCCAGGCTGAGATCAGCCAGTTGATGTCGCTGATCATCAACACTGTCTACTCAAACAAGGAAATCTTCCTCAGAGAGCTCATCTCTAACGCGTCCGATGCCATTGATAAGATCCGCTACCAGGCACTGGGTGACCCCAAGCAGCTCGACTCGGAGCCCGAGCTCTTCATCCGTATCACCCCTCACAAGGACGAGAAGGTGCTCGAGATTCGGGACTCGGGTATCGGCATGACCAAGGCTGACCTTGTCAACAACCTCGGTACGATCGCCAAGTCCGGCACCAAGGCATTCATGGAGGCTCTCAGCGCGGGCGCCGACGTGTCAATGATTGGCCAGTTCGGTGTTGGCTTCTACTCGCTCTTCCTGGTCGCTGACCGCGTTCAGGTCATCTCTAAGCACAACGACGACGAGCAATACGTCTGGGAGTCGTCGGCCGGTGGCAAGTTCACCATCACCCTCGATGAGACCAACCCCCGCATCTCGCGCGGTACTGTCATCCGTCTCTTCCTGAAGGAGGACCAGCTCGAGTATCTCGAGGAGAAGCGCATAAAGGACGTGGTCAAGCGCCACTCTGAGTTCGTGTCGTACCCCATCCAGCTCGTCGTTACCAAGGAGGTGGAGAAGGAGGTTCCTGTCGAGGACACTGAGGAGGTGTCGGACGACAAGAAGCCGAAGATCGAGGAGGTTGATGAGGAAGAGGAGACCGAGGAGAAGGATGGCAAGAAGGTCAAGAAGGTTAAGGAGACTGTGACTGAGAACGAGGAGCTCAACAAGACGCGCCCCCTGTGGACCCGCAATCCTTCTGACATTACCCAGGAGGAGTATGCCTCTTTCTACAAGACCATTTCTAACGACTGGGAGGACCACTTGGCTGTGAAGCACTTCTCGGTCGAGGGTCAGCTCGAGTTCCGTGCCATTCTCTTCATTCCGTCGCGGGCACCCTTCGATCTCTTCGAGTCGAAGAAGAAGAAGACAAACATCAAGCTCTACGTGCGCCGTGTGTTCATCACCGACGACGCTGAGGAGCTCATTCCTGAGTGGCTGTCGTTTGTCAAGGGTGTGGTGGACTCTGAGGACCTGCCGCTCAACCTTTCGCGTGAGGTGCTCCAGCAGAACAAGATTCTGAAGGTCATCCGCAAGAACATCGTCAAGAAGCTGCTTGAGGCGTTCAACGAGATTGCTGAGGACAAGGAGCAGTTTGACAAGTTCTACTCTGCGTTCTCTAAGAACCTCAAGCTCGGTGTGCATGAGGACTCTCAGAACCGCAACGCTCTTGCGAAGCTGCTCCGCTTCAAGAGCACCAAGAGCCAGGACGAGATGACTTCGTTCCAGGATTACATCACTCGCATGCCCGAGCACCAGAAGAACATCTACTACATCACTGGCGAGTCCGTCAAGGCTGTTGAGAAGTCGCCCTTCCTCGACGCCCTCCGGGCAAAGAACTTCGAGGTGCTGTACATGGTGGATCCCATTGATGAGTACGCCATGATCCAGCTCAAGGAGTTCGAGGGCAAGAAGCTTGTTGATGTGACCAAGGAGTACGAGATTGAGGAGACTGAGGAGGAGAAGAAGCAGCGTGAGGAGGAGGTCAAGGAGTTCGAGCCTCTTACCAAGGCTCTCAAGGAGATCCTTGGTGACCAAGTCGAGAAGGTTGTTGTGTCTCACAAGCTTGTGGACGCACCTGCCGCCATCCGCACTGGCCAGTTTGGCTGGTCTGCCAACATGGAGCGAATCATGAAGGCTCAGGCTCTGCGTGATACCTCCATGAGCTCGTACATGTCCTCGAAGAAGACTTTCGAGATCTCGCCCCGCTCGCCTATCATCCAGGAGCTCAAGAAGAAGGTCGAGGCTGACGGCGTTCAGGACCGCACTGTCAAGGATCTGACTACGCTGCTCTACGAGACTGCGCTGCTCACCTCTGGCTTCACCCTCGATGAGCCCAACTCGTTTGCCAGCCGCATCAACCGCCTCATCTCGCTTGGTCTCAACATCGACGAGGCCGAGGAGGAGGCCGCTGCCGCGCCGGCCGCCGAGCAGCCTGCTGAGGCCACCAACACTGAGTCTGCCATGGAGGAGGTCGACTAAGCTGTATTGTAGTGATTAATTTATGTGCGATTAATGACTTGCTCGTCTGTTAAGAATTGGTACGAAATCAAGCGTAGCTGTGCAGCTCTGCTACTCAGCGGCGCGATAGAGATGAGCATTTGTTCATAGAATGTGACGACCAAGCGTAGGATGCTGTTTTCACTGTGACAGCCTCGACTCTGCGCCAAGCCGGCTGGCTGCAGCAGACATCTGCAGGGACCCGCTGATCACGTGACCATGATTTCCTCAGGATGTGATGTGGCTTCCGTCACGTGATTGGTGAGGACTTGACAGGTCCGTTGCTAGACGGTGTGGCGGGGACTCGTCGGGGAAGGCAGCAATTAGGGCTGAAAACTAGGGCTGAGACTTATCAATCCTCACGAGCTCGCTGTATAAGTAGCCAATTCAAACTCTGGTGCCGGGTACACTGCTCATCACCCGCTCGATTCTCTCGTTTATGCCCACCATGAAGTTCTCCCCCGTGGCTCTTCTGGGCCTCGCCGCCACTGCAGCTGCCTTCGGCCTCGTCGCTGACTGCTCCGGCAACAGCGCTATCGATGGTCAAACTGTGACAGTTGAAGATGGCCATCTCTTTGTTGCGCGCAAAGAGCCGCTGCCGGCTTACGAGGCCTGGTTCCGCGACGGGCATGCTCAAACTGATGTCAATTGGCTTCATGTCTCGCTCAGCCACGCTTTGCAAATTGATTGCATCGAGGACGACTCTTCGGCAGTGTGGTCTGAGCAAGAGAGCTTCTTCCAACTCGACTGTGAGGAAAAGTATGTCGCTTGCCCGCTTGAATGTGGTGGCTGGCAGCTTTACTGGGAGGAGGACCCTGATTGCGCTTGCGAGTGCGGCGAGCCACTGAAGCTTCGCGTCACCTATCCCCCTGTTCCTTGCACCACTACTTCCGAGCCCTGCCCGCCGACTACTACTCCGTGCGAGACGCCTGAGCCGCCTTGCACTACTTCTGAGCCCTGCTCTCCCGTGCCGGTGACTCCATGCACCACCTCTGAGCCCTGCCCGTCTACTACCTCTCCATGCGAGACGCCTGAGCCGCCTTGTACCACCTCTGAGCCCTGCCCTCCCGTGCCAGTGACTCCATGCACAACCTCTGAGCCCTGCCCGCCTACTACTACTCCCTGTGAGACCCCGGAGCCCCCCTGCACCACTTCTGAGCCCTGTCCTCCCGTGCCCGTGACGCCTTGTGAGACCACTACTCCGTGCGAGACACCTGAGCTACCTTGCACCACCTCTGAGCCCTGCCCTCCCGTGCCGGTGACTCCATGCACCACCACTGAGCCCTGCCCGCCTACTACCACTCCATGCGAGACGCCTGAGCCGCCTTGCACCACCTCTGAGCCCTGCCCGCCGTCTACTACTCCCCGTGAGACGTCGGAGCCCCTCTGCACCACATCTGAGCCCTGCCCTCCTGTGCCCGTGACCCCTGCAGAGCCTTGCCCGACGACTACTCCTTGTGAGACGTCGAAGCCTCGCCCATCCACTACAACGCCAGCTAAGCCCCCTCCTGCGCCTGCCACAGCGACAATCTGCACTGGTGGCAACTGTCCGACAGACGGGATCGAGCAAGTCAACCACGCAGTTGCCGTGTCCTTCTCAAATGCCCTGCTCTGTGTCCCCGTTGCTCTCGGCTTGCTCGTCCTCTAAGCCCCTTCAAGGCGGAGCGAGCGCCACCCAATAATTGGTTTTGTATTTCAAGTAATTAATTATATAATACAATAGAAGTCCATTTTCAAGTAATTTATTATATAATACAATAGAATGTTCGGGTCCTCGCATGTCACGTGACATCACAACCGTCTCGCCCCTATGACATCACAGATCCGACTGTCTCGACTGGTACCGGTGCGAAGAGGAATGTCTACACTACGAGACCTGCCAAAGAGCGCGACCTTCACGCGGGCCATGCCCCCGGACGCCCTGGTGCCTACCATTGAGGCGTCAAAGGAAGCGGACGAGACGCTCCTCCGCAAGGATCGCCATCTCAAGACCGGTGCCTTCACCTGGGTTCGGCCCGAGATACGAGAGCCATACAAGCTGCTCGCTGTCTCCCCGGCGGCGATGCGGGACCTTGGGCTTGCCGAGTCTGAGGCCGAGAATGACCACTTCCAGGCTGTGATGGCAGGCAAGGAGATCATCGAGGAGCCGGAAGGCGTTTACCCATGGGCCCAATGCTACGCAGGGTATCAGTTTGGCTCGTGGGCGGGACAGCTGGGCGATGGACGGGCCAATTCGCTATTTGAAGGCACAAACAAGGAGACGGGAGTGCGGTACGAAGTGCAATTAAAGGGATCCGGGCTGACACCGTATTCGCGGTTCGCTGATGGCAAAGCGGTGCTGCGAAGCTCGATCCGGGAGTTTTTGGTGTCCGAGTATTTACACGCGATCGGGGTGCCGTCTACACGCGCTCTTGCAATTACGCAGCTGCCGAAAACTTACGCCCGTCGCGAACGAGTGGAGCAGTGCGCCATCGTTTGCCGCATGGCCCAGACCTGGGTTCGCATCGGCACGTTTGACCTTTACCGGGCCCGTGGGGACCGAGAGGGATGTCGCCGGCTTGCAGACTATTGCATTTCAGAAGTGTTTGGTGGCGAGTCCAAGCTGATTGAGGGCAAGTCGCCCGAAGAAACGCGCTATACTCGTCTTTACCGTGAGATAGTCACCCGCAACGCCCGGACAACTGCGATGTGGCAGGTGTTCGGGTTCATGAACGGCGTGCTGAACACAGACAATGTGAGCATCCTAGGGCTGAGTCTGGATTTTGGCCCGTTTGCATTCATGGACACGTTTGACCCCATGTACACCCCGAATCACGACGATATATCGTTGCGCTATGGCTACAGGCAGACTCCCACTACGATGTGGTGGAATCTCGTTCGCCTGGGAGAGGCCTTGGGCGAGCTCGTGGGTGCGGGGCCGCTCACTGACGACGAGAAATTCATCAAGGATGGTCTCCAAGAGGACCAAATCGACGAGGTGCTGAAGCGGGCCGAAAAGATCATTGAGAACGCCGGGGAGGAATACAAGACCACCTTCCTCTCTGAGTATAACCGGCAACTAGGTCGTCGGCTGGGCCTTGCTACTGAGAAGGACAGCGATCATGACGACCTGTTCACCCCGCTGTTGGACATGCTCGAAGCTGTTGAGCTGGACTACAACCAGTTTTTCCGCCGGCTGGGTCAGTACGCGCTGTTCAAGAACGGTGAAGCCCGAGACCAGACAGAAATGGCACGCGAGGTGTCGCAGTTCTTGCCGCGAGAGCGCGGACCGATGGCAAAATCCGAGACAGACGCAGTGCGAGAAATCACCACTTGGCTGGCGACTTTTCAGAAGCGTCTTGAAGCAGAGGGCTCGACTGATGACGCGGAGCGGCGTCAACGGAGCGACGCAGTGAACCCAAAGTTTGTTCTGCGCAACTGGGTGCTCGATGAGGTCATTCGAGGCGTCGAGATAGACAACAACATCCCGCTGCTGAAAAGAGTCCTCAATATGGCGCTCCACCCGTTTGCCGAGACATGGGGCGACAACAAGGAGGAAGAAGAGAGATACACGGGCGACGTCCCGCGCGCCGAACGCGGCTCGCAGTGTTCGTGTAGCAGCTGATGTATAAATCGATGACTTTCGGCCACGACCGGTTGTAGGTGTCACGTGACGAAGCAGTTTTGGCTTATGTGTGACAGGTCATGGGCCCTCTCAAAGTGGCACCTCAAATGTCACAGTGGCGAGCGGCGCTCAAGAAGCGCGTGTGGGAGCGCGATGGCGAGGGTGTAGCAGCGCTGCTCAGCGCGCGTGGCGACCACGTGCCGGCTGTGGCGCAGTTCACCAACGCTGCGAGCGCGGAGGACGACATTGCCGGCCAGTTCAGCGACAAGCAGGCGGTCTGGGGAGAGATTGCGATGGCGCACTGGCGGGTGTGCGATGCCTTGGTCAAGGGCATTGACGAAGAGGCGTTCGCGGCACAAAATGCCATGCTGGTGATCGCGAACCGCGCCGTGGAGCGTACTCCAGACATTGCGTTTCTGCCAGTGCTCTACAGGGTGGCACAGGACCTCCGGTGGCTGTACGGACCTGCCGTGAGCCCCGAGCGGCTCGAGGAGGCGTCACGGGCGCTCAACCGCAGCTTTACCATGTGCCTGAACGACCGGACGGCCGACCTGAGCGCCAGTAAGCGGTGGGGGGTGTACTTCTTCGTGTGCGAGCTGTTCAAGGTGTACTTCAGGATTAACAAGCGTGCTCTGGCCAAAAGTGTGCTCAAGGTGCTGCAGACGCTGACGGCAGACCTGCCGCCGCTCGAGCAGTACCCGAGATCGCAGCAGGTGACGTTTCTGTACTACTGGGGCGTGCTGCTGTTTATCGACGAGGACTACGTGAAGGCGGAGGAGCAGCTGCAGCGGGCGTTCGACGCGTGCCACCACAGGGCTACGGGCAATCTCGAGCGCATCCTGACGTACCTCGTGCCGGTGAAGCTGCTCAACAGCAAGACCACGCCGGCGCCGGCGCTGTGGCGGCGGTTCGCGCGGACGGAGCGTATGTACGGCGAGATATGGGGCGCGGCGCGCCGGGGAGACCTGCGACGGTTCGACGACGCCGTAGCGGCGCGGCGACGCGAGTTTGTCGCGCGGTACACGTATCTGATATTCGAGCGGATCCGGGCCCGGGTGTGGGCCAAGTTTTTCTACCGGGTGCACGCGTGCCTGGACCGGCCGACGCGGGTGCCCGTGGCGGCCATCCGGACGGCGCTCGCGTTCATCGGGTGCGACAGCTACGGCGACGACGAGGTCGAGTGTTTCCTGGCCAACGCCATCTACGCGGGTCACGTGAAGGGCTACATATCACGTGAGCGCCGCACGCTCGTGCTGTCGAACAAAGACCCGTTCCCGCGATGATCCGGGCGAATGTTAGGCCGGGGCTGGCCCGTGACGGTCGAGGTCGAGGTCGGGGCCCAGCCTGATCGGCGCGCGTCCAAAACAGCGTCGCGGTCGCAGCGTGTGTGTAATCTCCGAATACAAGTTGCCCGCGACCTGCCCGTGGGGACGCGCCACAGCGGTGCTTGCTTGCGTCCGGTTGTGGGCTAGTGTCCCCTTGGGGCTAGTGATGGCGTGCGGGCAGTGGTTTCCGCAACGGTCTCGGTCGTCGGCGCCGATGTCTGGGTTACATGCTCGAACATAACGGGCGTTTTCGCAGGCCCGGGTGCACTCAGCCTGCAGTGGGTCCGTGGGACCAGCGGGGGGGGGAAGGGCGTACGGGGGGGACAAAGGAGGCGGACGGGCACGGCCCGGAGGGTGTAGGGGATCGGGCCACGGCGACGGGCTGGGCATGGCGTGGTCAGCCAATGGCCGCCGCGAGGGGCAGGTATTCTCGCCGGCCACAGGCCCCCGGGTGGTCCCAATTACCCCAGACTGTTTCCATGCAGCTTCCTCCATCGGCCCATCGCGGCCGTTTTCAGTGCTGCGGGCGGCGGATCTCGGGGGCCGAACGGCGGCGCGGGCGGTGGGAGAAAAAAAGGCAGGGCGTTGTCGGCCGCCACGCCGAGGGCTACCGCGTCTCCCTCCAGGACCACTCCCAGCCGTTCCAGCTCGGCCAGTTTGCGTTCCCCGGCGCCAGCA
>JANJPH010000138.1:0-26325 GCA_030407195.1 [Candida] tunisiensis
GTGAGGAAGATTGCGACGACCAGCGAATTGACGAGCGCAAGCCAGTGCACACGTGTCGACTCGCCCTCTTTGCTGAGATACGTATCCCACCGGCTATGCTCTCGCGTCAGCCAGGGCCGCACCGCCTCCATGACCGCCAACTCCCCCATCTACTCCCACACCACCAGCTCCACATCGGCCCTCTCGACCGGCAGCAGCTCTGGCCGCATGGAGAACTCGAGCAACACCTCAGTCTCCTCGTACGAGGATGGTAAGTGCCCCGTCCCACTCGGGTGACGTATTTGCGCTCGCTTCCCCCCGACGGGTCCGTGGCCCCCCCCCCCCCACCGGTGCAGGCCGTCACGGCAGGGCCTGTCGCCGCTGGCGGACCCACGGTGGGCTACGGCGTGCCTCCCACCCCCTACCGAAAACGCTAACACAGTTCGGACCCCGTCCCTCAAATCAGCGCCGCTCATTCTGCCGTCTGACGCCCGCCGCGCTCGCCAGCGCGAGACCCACGACTCCGTCGCCCCACCGCCCGACGACCCCCGCGACGTCAAGTCGGCGTCCCCGTCCCCAGTCCTCAGCCGCCACACTCCCACCGAGAGCGGCACCTCGGTCGAGAGCTGGGATGTGCCCGCCACCACGGCCCCCGCCGCCGTGCCGTCGTCCGCCGACACCGCCGACGTCCCGACCAGCGCCGCCGACGCCGGCGCCCCGCTCGAGGTGCACGGCTCCGGCGAGGTCAACGGCGGACGCGGTGCGTCCCTGCCGCCCGCGGTGTTTGGGCAGCCGCCCGAGAAGAAGGGCCTGCGAACCCGTCTCAAGCGCGTGTTCAAGCGCAAGGACAAGGGCGCCGACGGCGCCTCGCTCGGCACCAGCCGCACCATGAGCCTCATGTCTGACTTTGATGACGCTCGCAGCGTCATGAGCACCACCAGCGCCTTCACCACCCTCGGCGGCTACCAGGAGCGCAACCGCTCGCGGACCTCGCTGTTCAGCAACTTCAGCAGCGCAAACCTGACCCTCTCGAGGCGCGCGAGCAGGTCTGACGCCGACGACGCCCGCAGCATCATGAGCTCCACGAGCGCCTTCACTGTATTGGGCGACAAGCAGAGCGTGACGTCTGGCGCCAGCACCCTGTCCGTCGGCCAGCGGCTCAAGGGGCTCTTCAGGGGCAACAAGCAGCGCAGCAACGGCAGGAGCTACACCATCAGCAGCACCTCCAGCGGAGAGCCGGCAATCCTTGTGCGCACGCAGCACCCTCTTGACCCCTCTCTGTCGCATGCCACAGCCGAGGTGGACCGCAGCTCGCACGCCGCCGAGCCCAGCATTTCGGTCTCGCGGCGCAACTCGGCAGCGGCGGCGCTGTCGGGGCTGCGCGGGGGAGCGGAATCGTCTGATGGCTCGGATTTGCCTCAGCTGGTGCCACCCGCGCCAGAGAGCACAGACAACACCAGCGAGGAGCCCGGACCGGGCGAGCCTGATACGCCCTCTGCTGTGAGCAGCGACGAGCTCGACCTCACTGTCGCCGCCGACGGCGGCGATACCATGTTTCCAAAGGGGCTCGGCGACGCCCTGCAGGTGGAGAGCCTGCGGAGCTCGATCGAGCGCCGCCGCTCGAAGCGGTCAACTCGCTCGGCGTCCAGCTACACCGACGACAAGGAGTCCAAGCTTGCCAGCGCGACCGAGGTCCGTGGCAGCGAGACCCACAGCCCCCCTCTGTCGAGCATGGACGACGAGGGCCCTGCATCTATCCTCAAGTCTGAGGACTCTTCAAAGGAGCTGGCCAGGGAGCTCGCTAACGCTATTAATTTTGACGACGCGACCGATTCCATCGATCTTAATTTCTCGTTCTCGCTGCCATCGACGACGACGACGACCACTCCCGCGGACCTGGCGCCACGGCGGACCGGCTCGCCGGCGCCAGTGTCGCTGGGCGCCCCGAGCCCCAGCGCCGCGGCCCGGGGCCCGCAGGGGCGTCCGGCACGAGGAGGACACGGTGCAGGTTATGACAATGATGAAGAGTGTTTGGTGGACCAAGGAACGCCACTGGCTGGATTCCCGCAGTACGTTCCCCAGCCGTCGCCGCTGGCTCGCTATCAACGGCAGGTGCATCAGCGGACACGGGAGCTGAACCAGGCAGCCGCCAGGACGGAGACTATGGGCTTCAAGTCGCAGACCCTGGTCAACTTCAGCTCGAAGATCATTATTTATGACACATATGGGTGTGAGATCTACGACCGGCGCTCCGAGCCCGCCACCTGCAACCGGCTCAATCCGCAGCTGGCGCAGCAGATCAAGGAGGAGCTCAACTCGTTCAAGCTCGAGATGGAAGTCCACGAGGACAGCCGTATCTACACCCATTTTTTCTGACATGACGGAAGCCACTCACTAAAAGTTTTGTACATGCATTGTTTATTTATTGCCAAAGTAAACTCGATTTTCCTTTCTTTTTTGTGTATGCGCGTCGCCTGGTTCCATGCGTCTTCTATACGTCTCACGTGAAGCTGCAAAAAACCGCCAACGACATCGCCAACAGACATGGCAATACCAGGGTACGCCGTGCCCGGCCAGCTCATTGCGCCAGCGCAGGAAAAGCTGGCAAAGGGCGTCCGCACGTACGTGGCCGGCAGCGGCGCCGTCGCGTGCGAGCTCCGGCCCGGCGTCACGGCCATTGCGGCCGCGACAGTAGGAAAAGTCCGGGTGGCGCAGGACACGGGCGCAAAGGACGGACAACGATACACTGTCACCGTCGAGGGCAAGTCGCACGGCAGCAAGGCAGCCTCCATTCTTCCAGACGTCAACGACGTGGTCCTGGCGCGTGTCACAAAGCTGTCCCTGCGGCAGGCCAACGTGGAGATCCTCGTGGTGGAGGGCCAGGGGGCCGTCAACGCCGACAGCGGCGTGGCGCTGCGCGGGCCTGTCGACGGGATTGTCGGTCAGGGGTCCGGCGCAACAGGCAGCGAGAAAGTCGGTGAAGTTGGCGAAGGGTTTGGAGGCATCATCCGGTCTCAGGATGTGCGTGCGACCGAGCGCGACAAGGTGAAGATCGTCGACTCTTTCAGGCCCGGCGACATCGTGCGAGCCGTGGTCATCTCGCTCGGCGACGGCACAAACTACTACCTCTCCACGGCGGCAAACGATCTCGGCGTGGTGTTTGCACGGAGCTCAGTCGACGCGCTCATGTACCCCCTCGACTGGCAAACCATGCAGTGCTCGCGGACGGGCGAGACCCAGTCCCGAAAGTGCGCGAAACCCATTATCACGGAGTGATCTCGAAAAAATGTTGTACAATAAATTAACTGCTGACATTAAGCTGTGCGATGCCGTTCTCTACTACAGGGATGGCTTTCTCGGCCACTGGACTATTGTTGACCACGGTCTGCACATCGCTCTGAATGGACGCCGCGCCCGTCTGGGTGAGGTCTTCAGGTTCGAGCCGAAGATCAGCCTCCGACAGGCCGATTCCGCCTCCGAGTCGTTCCCACTGCGCCATGTAGTCTGCGCGGCGCTTGTCGGTCAGCGCGACAAGCTTGGGCCAGTACTGGTCGTGCACGTACTCAAAGTCGACCTGGCCTCCAAAGTCCTTGTCCAACTGGGTCGGGTTGACGTAGTTTGGGAACGGCTGGTCGAACACAAGCTTTTCCCGCGTGAACGGGTCGATGAACGGGTATATCATCTTGAGGAAGATCCACGCAACGCGGGGGATGTTCGTCAGCAATGCCTTGCCCAGCCGCTCTGGGTAGTGGGTTTGCAGGATGTTGAGGACGGTCTTGCCGGTGCCGAGGGGCGGGACCTTCGACGAGTGCGACGCACCGGGGTAGGTTTTGAAGTCGATCAGCAGGGCGAGCTGGTCCTGGCCGCTCGGCATCATGTCGATGACCCGCTCCAGCATGTAGACCAGGTGTTGCACCTGGCGAGGGGACGTTTTTGTGTTTTGCTTGCCGTTCTTGAGGTAGAGACAGGGCCTGGCGTCGTTGTCAAAGCCAAGAATCACCTGCTTGCCGGTTTCGTTCTCGACCTCGACGGCCTGGGGTGGCAGGCGGTCTGGAGTGACGCCGTATTCGCGCCGCCACACGATGGTGCCCTCCAGGCGCTTCTTGGCGTCCTCGACCTTCCATTTGGTGGCCCGGAGGTAGCGGAGGATGCACTCGCGGGTCAGCCACGCCTGCTCCACGTTGCTGAGCGGCGCCCGCTCGGCTGCCTTGCTGGCGACGGGGAAGTCGGTTACGGTGCGAAAGTGGTTCAGGACGGCGTCATACATGCGCTGCTGGTCTGGCGTCAGGGCGGGGCGCTCGGGAGCGCTCACGCCCTGCACTGGCCTTGCGAACGGGGTCGTGACCGGCATCTTTGTCGTTGCTGTCATCAAGCGGGCGCCCGTCCGGTGCGTTATATACAAGAACCAAACGCTCGATGCCCGATGGAAGACATTTTATTAATAATTCCCGACCGGCAGGGGCCGTGCATGATCCGGGTTCCGGGCCGGCCGGGCGTGCGCGAGCGGCACGCGGGCGGCGGCTGACGGACGTCTTATCGCGCGACGCGGGCCACCAGCTGGGTCCGTCACGGCCCAAACACGCCGCCACGTCGCCGCCACGGGCCCCTCCCCGCCCCCCTCACCCCCACGCGTCGCGTCCGTCGTATTTACCGACGGAGATGGATCCGGGGGCCGGGTAACCGCGGCGCTTAACGGCGCCGCGGATTTTGGTGAGCCCTAGCCCTATCCGGGCCGGACGGCGGAGACCTGCCTATCCGGGCCGGACGCAGGTGCCCTAGCCCTATCCGGGCCGGACAGGGGTGCCCCTGCCATCCGGGACGGACCGGAGCGAACCTTGACGGTCCCCCAGAGTCTGTGACCAAACCCTAGCCCAGGGGCCCTAGCCCAGAGACTTCCCGAAAGGGAAGCCCGACCCAATGGGCCTGCCCTAACCCTGCCCGGTGGCAACGGACAACCTCACGAATAGGCATTGGGGACGATGTCGGCCACCAGCTCGCCGTCGTGGGCGAGCGCCCAGGGCCGCGAGCCGAGGCTGCGGTGCTCGCAGGTGGCCAGCGTCTCGTTGACGCAGTCGAGCACCGTCACGGTGTCGCCCGACGCGAACGTCACGAACCGCTCGTCGCGCGACACCTGAATGTCAATGTCCTTGAACGCCTGCGGCAGCAGCAGCTCGAACGGCGCCTCTCGCACGAACTCGGCTATTGGCAGGAAGTAGACGCCCTGTTTGTCGGCCGAAAACACAAATCTCTCTGCCAGGAGGTTTTTGGACCACACGTCGAGACGCCACCCCATTATGGCGCCGGACGCGGCGTCGCACAGCAGGAGTCCGCTCTGCTCTTCCTCGAGGTAGTTCCACTGGATCATCAGCACGTCCCGGCTGCCACTCAGCCGCTTCTGGCTCGCCCGTTTGATCGGCAGCCCGATGTGTTCCTCCATTGACTCCACAGAAAGCGAAAAGTGCGGCATGTAGAGCGCCTCGGTCGTCAGCAGTGCACACCCGTGTTTGGTATCAGCGATGTCGACGATCTGGCCCACGATGTTGTCGTACAGCCGTTCTTCGCTCTTGGTTGCCGGGCTATACGTGTGCACGGCGTAGTTTTTGCCGGGCCCCTCGGCCAGGGCGCCGCAGAGCCGGCCGCGACATATGTGTCGCCGCTTCTTGGTCCCGGCGTGCGCGTCCTTCACCCTGGTTGCCACCAAATCGTGCGCGTTGACCGAGAACAGGGTGTCATCATTCACCCGAACAAGGATCCGCTGCTCGCCTTGGAGCAGCACACTGTCCTGGGGCGGCCCGACGATGGCCGGCTGCAGCGTCCGCTTGTTGGCCCGCAGCACGCGAGCGGTGATGACCTGTCCGCGGACGTGCTGGATGGCGTCCTTGGCCAGCTTGCGAAAGACCCTCACCTGCGTCTCGAGACTGACGCTGAGGGGCCGGTCGGCCGTTTTGACGGTCTCTGCGCTCGTGCTGCGCGACGAGGACTTTACTGGCAGTGGCCCGTCCCGGGCTGCGTCTTTGGGCCTGGGGAGGTGGCTCACGGCCCGCTGCGGAAGCTGCGTCTGTTTGAGGAGTCTGGCTGGCGCCAACGGCGTCGAGTATCGCGCAGCACGGCGGGCAGCTTTGGGATCCAGGTCCGGATCAACGCCGACCCGCTCGAGCGCCGCGTTGACTGTTTCAAGGACAGCATCAATCCGCTGCAATACGCCATCCATGCTTGTCCCCTCGGGTCACGGCCAGGCGCTGTGGGTGAGCTCTGCCAAAATGCCAACCAAGCTGTCCACCTAACACTAGTGGGCCGCCTCGAGGCAGTCGGTACCTTGCATCAGACGAGCTGCGACCTTAAATGACAACAATGCCAGATGACTCGTTACCCTCTATCGTTTAACGACGTGGATCTGATCCAGTCTCAGACAACAATGCTGGCGGCCAGTCAAACCGTGTCATTGTCGTCGCGAGGGTTGTTATGTGTTTCAAACCGGACGTTTGTGTGTGTGATCTGGAGATTTGCATTATGAAATGGCCACTACAATAACCGTGTCGCCAATATGTCTCACGCCGTGCCTGAGGCAACAGGGGGCCTTACGCACTGTCCACACGGTGCCGTGCGTCCAACATCCAGCCTAACAAACCGTTCAAAATAAGGGGCGGAGCGGAACAGGCGGAGCCGCCATATCCGATCAGCGGGGGGAACTATTGTCTGGGTGGGGCCAGACATGGAGTGCCCAGACGTGCAGGACAAAGTCGGTGCAGGCCGTTCCAGCTCAGGGCTGAAAGGGTTCGTAGTAAAAGGGCCTACGAATGCCGCGGACGGGCAGTTGTATGCGCCTATGGGCACTTAGTGTCTCCAGCCCTCGTTGCCCTTGCAGAAATATGCCTCGAGTCGATCATGACATGTACTTGGGAAACGGTCCTTATGGCTAGTCGTGTTGTTTCGCCGATAGGCGATTGCCAGAGAAGCGATTGACGGGTCTGGCAGACACAGCAGTGCTCAGCCGAACATCTCGCAACACCGCGGTCACTGGTGCGCCTGTAGCTGCATGTCGACCCGTCTTTGGTGAGCAATGGTCGGCATCCGACTGAAAAGGGGACGCATGCTGGACACGGCACTCCTTGAATACGGAAAAACCGAGATCGAAGCAACCAAGCCAGGAATGCGGGGTCGGCCAGATCAGGCAGAGGAGAAGCGCTATTATTTCAAGATGTCGAGGCTGGATTCCCTCATTGAGCGGAGCAGCCTTCTTTGTCTCACAACCCAACAATGCGACGCGCCAAATGCTGAGGGTGTTGCTCATCACCCGTCACTCCACCTCTTCCTGTTGAAACATGTCCATATACAGCCGGTCCGTCAGGAGAGCGGACGAGTTTGAAGCTGCGAGCTCTGAGGCTATCTGTTCGCAGGATAGACTCCCAGTGGCTCTGCCCTACAGCTTACAGTTTCTCCGGCCCTCACGCCGAGGCCGAGGCAGATAGCATTGCAGTGCATACATGAAAGGGCACGATGCAGAACGGTGCTCATCGACGCAAAGGCGGAGCGGAGTCATCGGACGGAGGACAGCGGGCGCGGGGTAAGCTGGTTTCTCCATGGCTCGAGCGAGCTGTATAAAATGGTGCCTTCTGGGCGACCTCTTTGTTCCTCCACGGCGACTACTCCGCAATGAGACAAGTATTCAAGGTAGCAGTCACCCTCGCCGCCATCGGTGGGCCGCAAGTGCTGGGCAACCCCGTGCCTGCGCCGCAGGATGGAGGAACTCCGGCGTCGCCCGCACCCAGTGCGCAAGGCAGTGTCGCTCAATGGGCCACCTGGGGAGTGTATGTTGACCCAATTGGTCCCATAAATTTACCCCTAACACAGCGAACAATACCCTAACGTCCTGGACCCGAAAGCTGTTGATGCAAATGCCATCTGTGCAGGCTACAACCTGGTGTCTGTCGAAGAATCAGACAGCGGTGTGACAGGCAAGCTCAGGCTCGCGGGTGACAAATGTGATGCCTACGGCTATGACTTCGAGACATTGAATCTCAAGGTCGAGTATCAGTCTGGTTCTCGCCTGAATGTCAAGATCACACCTGAGGACATGTCCAACACCTACGAGGTCCCCGACGAAGTGCTCCGGAAGCCATCGAGGGAGGATGGAGCCTCCAAGTCCAGCTGCGACCTGGAGTTTAGCTACACTGAGAAGCCCTTTACATTTGAGGTGACTCGTAAAGATTCGGGAGAGGTGCTGTTCTCGACAAAAGGCAACCCCCTCGTGTACGAGAATCAATTCGTCTCGTTCAACACTTCGTTGCCGAAAGACTACGTCCTCGCTGGTTTGGGAGAGAGTATTCACGCT
This sequence comes from [Candida] tunisiensis, assembly GCA_030407195.1. NCBI lineage: Eukaryota > Fungi > Ascomycota > Dipodascomycetes > Dipodascales > [Candida] tunisiensis. Next base: position 8,312 of record JANJPH010000138.1, read on the forward strand.
TTCACTCAGCGGAGTGGTGACATAAAGACGCTCTATGCCAATGACGCTGGCAATCCCCCTGACAAGAATGGTTACGGAGTTCACCCCGTATACATGGAGAAGCGTGGGAAGAGATTCCACGGCGTGTACAATCGCAACACCCATGCGCAGGAGGTTGTTCTGGAGGACACATCTCTTACGTGGCGCCTCGTATCCGGCATAGTCGATCTTTACTTCTTCTCGGGTCCTACGGCAAAGGACCTTATTGGACAGTACACTGGCTGTATTGGCCGTCCTGCGTTCATGCCCTACTGGTCTCTTGGATACCATCACTCGCGTTGGGGTATCGAGACCGCTGACGATCTTTTGGAGGTGGTGAAGGAGCACAAGCGGTTCAACGTGCCGCTTGAAACCATCTGGTCTGACATTGATTACATGGATTTGAAGAAGGACTTTACCAACGATCCCCACCGCTACCCCTTGGACCGTTTCCAGGCCGTACTTGATGAAGTGCACCGCAACCACCAGCACTACGTCCCGATTGTTGATGCGGCCATCCCAGTGCGAAACCCAACCAACGCGACAGACAACTACTTGATTTTTGACCGAGGCAATGAGTCCGGCGCTTTCCTCATGAACCCTGATGGTTCCCTGTATATCGGTGCGGTGTGGCCAGGCTACACTGTGTTCCCTTCATGGCACCCCTACGGAGACATCGACTCTGACGCCACGCGCAAGTGGTGGCACGAAACGATTGCTGAATGGAGAGATGATGTCCCTTTTGACGGTATCTGGCTGGATATGAACGAGGTGGCGTCGTTTTGTGTTGGCTCGTGCGGGTCTACCAATTATACCCAAAATCCTGTTCTGCCGCCGTTTGATGTGGGCGCGCCCGCGACACAGTATCCTGTTGGGTTCAACATCACGAATGCTACTGATTATGCCAGCTTCACGGCTTCTCTGGCTGCTCATAGCACTCCGGCGCCTCCTCCACCTCCGTCGGAGACTGGCGCTGAGACTGACCCTATGAATGACAAGATGGAGGGCAAGGGTAATATCAACTACCCGCCTTACGCCATCAACTACAACCAGCCCGGCCACGACGTGGCGGTTCATGCTCTCAGCCCGAACGCCACTCATCGCGATGGCACCCTCGAATACGACGTGCACAGTCTTCAGGGACTGTACCAAACCGAGGCGACCTACCACATCCTCCGCAAGCTTGACTCCAAGAAGCGGCCATTTATTCTGACCAGGTCCACTGCACCAGGCTCCGGACACTACGCAGCACACTGGGGTGGTGACAACTATGCTGACTATGTTTTCATGTATTGGGCTATTCCGCAAGCACTCTCCATGGGATTCTTTGGCATTCCTATGATTGGTCCTGATGTCGGTGGCTTCAACTACAATTGCGACATGGAGCTTCTTAGTCGCTGGATGGCTGTTGGAGCCTTCTTCCCCTTCTTCAGAAACCATAACTACATCGGATCCATCCCACAGGAGCCCTACAGATATGCCACATCTCTCAGTTCGGCTCAGAAAGCCATGCACATCCGCTATACTCTGCTTCCGTACATGTATACCCTCATGTACGAGGCTCATAAGACAGGCATTCCCCCGATGCGCGCCATGCAATGGGAGTTCCCCGACGAGTCCATTTGGGATCATGCCGATCGCCAATTCATGCTTGGAGAGGCCATCCTTGTCACTCCGGTCCTCGAGCCGCTGGCGAGATCAGTTGGTGGCGTGTTCCCCAACGCCGATAAGGAAGTGTGGTATGACTGGTACACGCATCAGCCTGAGCAGGTCTCGAAGGGAGAGAATAAGACCCTGGAGGCCCCGCTCGACCACATTCCCGTGCATGTGCGTGGTGGCTACGTGTTGGCCACTCAGCAGCCGGGATACACGACCTATGAGAGTCGCCGCAATCCGTGGGATCTTCTCGTCGCACTTGATCGCAGCGGCTGCGCGAAGGGCTGGGTGTATATTGACGACGGTGAGTCCGCTGATGTTGGGGACGACTATACGGAAGTGAAGTTCAGTGTCAGCGGCAATTGCCTCACTGCGACTTGCTCGAGTTCGGGCTACGACGTCGAACAACCACTCGACAAGGTTACAGTGATGGGCGTTAAGTCCAAGCCCAGCCAGGTCCATTACAACGGCAAGAAGGTGAATCATTGGACTTATAAGGATGGCACATTGACTGCCTCTAAGCTGCAGCATGGTAAGGGCAAAGGCAAGGGCAACCCGAGCTGGGCTAAGGGCTTTACGCTGAGCTGGGCTTGAGCGACTGAGCCATCGATTTCCATTTCATTTCTAAGCGAATGGTGGCTAGTCTGTTCAAATTCTCTTTATTTCTTTTTGTCGCAATGAATCAATTCGTCTACATCATATGTCAAATTGTGCAATCCCATGTTTAAATCCTATACCTGAATCGAGGGCCTTTATCGCCGAGCTCCGAGTGCTCTTCAATGGTGAGATGGTCCCATTTCCCTTCCGCTATTTCGCGTGCTCGCTTTGCATTGATCTGTTTGTACCGAATTCGAAGAAACACGGTCGAGGCTGTGCCAAGGGCAGCGAACCCGAGACAGAGGGCGTGACCCAGAGTATAGTTTGGGGAGTCCTGCGTTCTGTAGAAGTTGGAGGCGCCCGCGCCGGAGGCATTGCCAATGCAAATAAGCGTGGCCATACCGATTGCCCTCTTATAACTAGAGCCAAGATTGTTAGACAGCCAAGTGATAACCGCGGGGTATGCTGGATATATGCCGAGGGCAGCGATAAATACGCCGGCGTACACACCCCCTGGGTGCTTCCTAGCGTCGACAGCCAGGGCAATGATGTATCCTGTCATGAGGACACTCATGCTACCAAGGATGAAAACAGACTTCTTACCAGTCCTGTCGCAAAACCAGGCCAGGATGACGGAGGCAATAGCGGCGGCCGTGTAGACCGGTACGGTAAGCAGCTGTGCGGCCGTGGCAGCGTAGCCAAGGTTGTTGATGATGGTTGGCAGAAACAGAGAAATGGAGTAGAGCGGGGCCAGGACACCCCAAAATACAAAAATGTGAAAATAGACCTGCCAGTCCGTATAGGTCTTTTTGAACTCTTTCCAGCTCTTCCCCTGGTACTCGGGTACCTTCTCTAGACCGTCGTCCCGCTCGCCTGGAGCCAGCTTGTTCGAGTCGTACTTCATGCGGTGGCAAACGTAGGCCTTTTCCTCGGCAGTGAGAAACTTTGCCGTGTCGGGGAAGTCGTATATAGCAAAGAAAGATATCATGGCAATGAGCATTGTCAATCCACCTTCGAGATAAAAGATCCATCGCCAGCCCTCAACTCCCCCGGCCTTGCCGTGGAGCTTGGCGATCAAGACTGCCAGCAAGCCGGAAAATGCCCCGGCGATACTGGCAGCCGAAAAGAACATGCTGACTCGCAACTGCAGCTCCTGCCTCCGATACCATTCTGTGAGGTAGTAAGTGACCTGAGTTAGTTGTCTGGAGGCCAGGCCGGTGGCTGACACTCACGCCAGGGAACAGGCCAGCTTCCATGACGCCCAGAAGGACACGGGTGGCGATGAGCTGCTCGTAGTTCCGCACACCGCCCATGCCGACCATGACGCCTCCCCAGAGGAGCATGATGGTGGGCAGGTAGATGGATGGACGGATGGTCTTGAGCAGATGGTTGCTGGGGACCTCAAAGATGACGTATGAGATGAAGAAGACGGTGAGGGCAATGTTGTACTGCTGCGACGTGAGGCCCAGGTCGCGGCTTAGGCCCTGGACGTTGGCATTGCCAATGTTGCCTCTGTCTAGGAAGGAAAGGAGATAGAGGATGGTGACCATAGGGATGATGTGGAGGTCCAGCTTTCTCAACATTTTCTTCTCGTTGATGTCCGGAAAGAGGCTCTCCAAGCTCCTAGCACTCTCATTGTGTTCTGGGTCTTTTTCGGTCAGAGTGGACACGGGGGCGTCGCTGTCGCGGTGAGCAAGGCGAGGACTGCCGTCGCTGGCAGACATTGTGGTTACTGGGTTGGTGTTTGACAAGGGCATCGCAACTTATAGGTGGCCACAGCCCAACAAGCACGAAATGCACCAGCCCAGCGAATGGCCAGGGCCCCGTCATGGATGGGAAGATCTGGCAGGAGAGTTTGGCCCACATGGGGTGATTTAGCACGATGGCGCTGCGCCGAGAGAAAGCTTCGGTGCAGGGCCAGGTCTGCGTGTCTGGCAGGGAAGAGGGGCCCTGTTGCAGGCCGGCCATGGCTAGGACAGCAACGGCGCGAGATGCCTGTGCGGGCTAGCGTCTCCTAGGTGAAGCCCAGCACCGCATCGGTGGGATGATGGTTCCCCTTTGTGCGCAGGCCAAGTCAGACTATTTCGAGGGTCGCGATCCAGCGCCCGGGACACGATGGGCGCGACTAGGACCCCCGTGGGTGCCGTATGGGTGGCAGCATGCACCGACACGGGCCAATACGACGCACAGAAGCAGGGACGGGGCGGGCGGACACAACGCTTTGCCGGGTGTCGGGGCGCTGCACGGGATCTGGAACAGGGCGGGCTTCGGTCAGACGAGCGCGTTCCGGAACCCGAGGCCCGTCCGGTACGACATGTGCTCGGCGTGGCGGCCGGGCGAAACCGGCTGCACCGGGGACCCCGATGGGTCAGGGGCGCATTTTGCTGTGCGTTGAGGGGACGGGATAGCGAGGGAAGGGACGGACGGGGTACGGGATGGGGTGTAGTGAACGAGGGGAGTTAGCGAAAGAGTAGCGGTGACGACGCACCGAAGCGACGTTACGAGTGACGGCGAAGGAGACGGTGAACGAGTGGACGTATTGAAGAGTGAACTTAATGGAATGGACATAATGGATTGGAGAGTGAGCCAGAACTGGAACGTAAAGCGTGGACGTAATGGAGTGAACGTAGTGAGGGTCTAATGACAAGTGGACGATGCGGGAACAGCCGTCAAAACACAATCAAAGCCCGGCGGACGTCACCGCTGCGTCAAACAGACTCACCTTAATCTAGCCGTGCAGTCGACCAGCGTCGTATTTCGGACTCTTTGCGTCTGAGCCGGGACACGTCACAGTGTATCACTGTGCCCGCACAGGTCGGGGCTGCGCATGCGCTGTGCGCATCTGATCCCTTAGGGATGCCCGAGCCGTGCGGGTCGCGGGCCATTATATAGGACCGCCTCGTCGTGCCAGACGCCGTCCCCTCCGTACCCGTAGCGGCACCCCATTGCCCTGAACGTGAGTTCGGCCTCTCCTACCCCCCCGATATGCCCCGTCTCACACAGTGAAACCCACAATGAGCATTGCAGACCCAGAGAAAGGGTCCCTCGCGGTCGGCGACCCAGAGAAAGGCGCCCTGGCGGGCGGCGCAGTCGTCCACAGCGCCAGCGACACCCCGTCCGAGGACCTCAAGATGCCCGAGCTCGTCGCCACCAACGACGAAAAGGCCAAGGAGGACCCCTACAAGGACCTGCCCCCTGACGAGGCGCTCGTCCTGAAAAGCCAGGTCGAAACACCAGAAAAGAAGATCACATACGGCACACTCTACCGCTATGCCTCGCCATGGGACTGGCTGCTCTTTGGCATAGGCTACTTCTGCGCCTTCGCATCCGGCGTCACCCTCGTGCTGTTCACCCTCGTGTTCGGCACCCTCACCACCAGCTTCAACGACTTCTTCACAGGCAAGCTCTCGCCAGATGCCTTCCAGTCTGAGGTCAACAGCAAAACCCTCTACTTTCTCTACCTCGGCATCGGCATGGCCGTCACCGCCGGAGTGTACACCTACCTGCTGGGCGACCGCGGTGAGACCATCACCGCAAAGATCAGAAAACACTACCTCGCCGCCGTGCTGCACCAGGAGATCGCCCAGTTCGACACCCTGGGCACCGGCGAGATCACCAACCGCCTCACCAACGACCTCAACCTCTGCCAGAAAGGCGTGTGCGAGAAGGTCGGCCTCATCATCCAGGCGTTCAGCGCGTTCGGCACCGGCTTTGTCATCGGCTTCGTTAAGGACTGGCGTCTCACTCTGATCCTGTCGAGCGCCGTGGTGGCCATCTTGCTGTCGATGGGCATGGGCGCCGCCTTCATCATCAAGTACGAAAAGAAGGGCATCGAGGCGTACGGCGAGGGCGCCTCCGTCGCCGAAGAGGTGCTTTCCGCCATCCGCAACACTGTGGCGTTCGGCACCCAGGACCGCCTCGCGCTCAAGTTTCGCGAGTATGCCATCCGTGCGGAGAAGTGGGGCAACAAGAAGAACATCTCTCTTGCGTGCATGGTGGCAAGTCTCTGGGGCATCATTTTCATGATGTACGGACTTGCTTTCTGGCAGGGTTCGCGCTACGTTGTGTCCGGCCGCAGCGACATAGGTGGCATTGTCACGGTGCTGTTTGCGCTCGGTATTGGCGCGTTCCTGCTCGGCGGCGCAGCTCCTGCCTTTGAAAACGTAGGCAACGCTGTGGGCGCTGCCCACAAGGTGTTCGAGGCTATTGACCGCCAGCCTTCCATCGACAGCCGCAAGGACGAGGGCAAGATCCTCTCCAGCGTTGAGGGCCTCATCGAGTTCCGCAATGTGAAGTTCATCTACCCCAGCCGGCCCACCGTTACGGTGCTACCGGACTTCTCGCTGACGGTGCATCCTGGCCAGACTGTGGCTCTCGTTGGTGCATCTGGCAGTGGCAAGTCAACCGTGGTAGGCATCCTCGAAAGGTTTTACAATCCCGTCAGTGGCGAGATACTCATCGATGGCATCAACATCCGCGACATCAACATCAAGTCACTCCGGCGACAAATCGCATACGTCCAACAGGAGCCGGCGCTGTTTTCTGTTTCCATCTATGAGAACATCGCATATGGCCTGCTTGGTACTGAGCACGAGAATGCGACTGAGGAAGTCAAACGGCAGCTGGTTGAGGACGCTTGCAAGCAGGCGAACGCGTGGCAATTCATCCAGCTCCTTCCTGATCGTCTTGACACAATGGTTGGCGAGCGCGGTATGCTGCTCTCGGGTGGTCAGAAGCAGCGCATCGCCATCGCTCGTGCGATCATTTCGAACCCAAAAATCCTGCTGGCTGACGAGGCCACCTCCGCGCTCGACTCTAAGTCCGAGGAGCAGATCACGAAGATTCTCGAGGAGCAAGCCCGCAATCGCACTACCATCACTATTGCACACCGTTTGTCCACCATCAAGAACGCCGACGTGATTGTCGTGATGCAGAAGGGTCAAATCGTTGAGCAGGGCTCGCACAACGAGCTGCTTGAGCGGCAAGGCGTGTACTTCAGCCTTGTGAATGCTCAGAAGATCGCTGGTCAGGTAGGCGGTGGACATAGAGCTGCTTCGGACTCGGACGCGGAAGCCCCAGAAAAGGAGGCTATTGACCCGACCGACCCAAGGCATGACATGACTGAGGAGGATCAACGAGCGCTGGGACTGACTAAGACGAGCACTGGGCGGTCCGTGTCATCCATGGTTCAGCACCGCCAGGACGCAAAGTCGCCGAAGCGGTCCGTGCTTTATCTGATCAGGATGCTCAACAGCATGAATAGTGAGCAAAAGCACTATATGATCATCGGCGGCTTGCTGTCTATGCTCTGCGGTTTTGGCTACCCTGGTCTTGCGCTGCTGTTTGCACGACTGATGGAGTCCTTTATGGTGACTCCAGATAAGTATCCACAGATGCGCAAGGATGCAAACTTCTACTCTGGAATGTTTCTCATGATGGGTGGGTCTTACATCATACTCTTTGCCATCTTCATGACACTTTTGGGCTTCTTCACCGACACTCTAGTCCGCAAGATCCGGTACAACGTCTTCCGCCAAATCCTGCGCATGGACATCTCGTGGTTCGACCGTGCTGAGAACTCGACTGGCACACTGACCACGCTGATTGCCAAAGACGCCCAAGCTATCGAAGGCCTTGCTGGGCACACGCTTGGTCAAATTCTCAATTCCCTAGTCACGCTTTTCGCTGGCATTATCATTGGTATTGCGGTGAACTGGAGACTAGGTCTGGTAGCTACGTCATGCGTGCCGTTCCTCATCTTTGCTGGCTTCCTCCACATGTTCCTCCAAGTCATGTTGACAGAGCGAAGTGACAAGGTCTACGCAACCTCTGCAGCAGTTGCGTGTGAGTCGGCGGCGGCGATACGCACAGTCGCCTCTTTGACTAAGGAGGATGATGTGTGTGTCGAGTACGCGAAGCTCGTGGATCGTCAAGTGCGCAGGTCTCGACGCTTCTTGATCAAGGCTGCGTCAGCATACGGTCTGTCGCAAGCGGCTTCGCCGTGGATCATGGGCCTTGCGTTTTGGTATGGTGTCACACTGCTCAAGGACGGTAAGACTGGTCAGTTTGGCTTCTTCGCGGCCTTCGTTGCCATTGTGTTCGGCGCACAAGGTGCTGGCGAAATCTTCTCGTACGCCCCAGATGCTGGTAAGGCCAAGAAAGCTGCTGAGAGTATCTCGCGCATTATGGACGTAACCCCTCAGATTGACACCTGGTCTACCGAGGGCAAGGTTCTGGACCCGGTGACGGTGCAAGGTGCCATCGACTTCAAGGACGTGCACTTCCGTTACCCCACTCGACCAGACGTTCCGGTGCTCCGTGGCTTGGATCTTTCGATTCAGCCTGGCCAGTACGTGGCTCTCGTAGGCACGTCTGGATGTGGCAAGAGTACCACTGTCAGCTTGATCGAGGCGTTCTACAGGCCGCTAGCTGGCGCTGTGTTCTTTGATGGCGTGGACATTGCAGAGCTCAATGTCACTGAATACCGCAAGAACCTCGCTTTGGTGCAACAGGAGCCAGTCCTCTACTCCGGCACTATTCGTGAAAACATACTGCTTGGTGCTGAAGATGAGTCGGCGATCACTGACGATATGATCGTTGCCGTCTGCAAGGAAGCCAACATCCACACGTTCATTGAGTCTCTGCCACAGGGGTACGACACGTTCTGCGGTCCCCGAGGAACTCTCCTTTCTGGCGGTCAGAAGCAGCGGGTGGCCATCGCGCGTGCGCTCATCCGCAATCCCAAGGTGCTTTTGCTAGATGAGGCTACTTCGGCGCTAGACTCTGAGTCTGAACGGCTGGTTCAAAAGGCCATTGACCAGGCAGCGAAGGGCCGCACGACGATTGCAATCGCCCATCGTTTGTCGACTATTGCGCACGCCGACGTGATTTACGTGTTTGATAATGGCAAGATCGTTGAGTCTGGGTCGCACGCCGAGCTCATGGCTCTCAAGGGCAAATATTACGATCTTGTCCAGCTCCAGGCCCTGGAAAGGATAACCTAATGCCCACACCCTCTCCTTCTCCTGTACAAAGTAGCATGATATGTTTTAATGTATATTGCATCTGCCATAAACTCCATGATCGTTAGTCTCGTAAAGCCGTCAATTTAGCGCAGCTGATTCCTGGACATCTTCTTGGTAAGAGGGGTCTCTATTCCCTGGCACACCAGAACGGAACTGTTGATGGAGTGCTCCGCTAGCACGGTGGCTGCGACAACCCCAAACGCCTCTTTCGGCGTCATGGCCCGTGTGGACCCCGAGATCACGCTGCGGTTGTCATCGTAAGTCACACGGCCAACTATCTCGCTGTGGCGACCCACAATTGTTAGGTGGTTCGTGTCTGCTTCCTTGCTGAACAATTCTTTGGCACGAGACGCAACGTGGGTCAGAGCCATTGTCGTTTCAGTCTTCACAAGGGCGACTCTCTTCTTTGCGGAATCGCTGAGGGTCTGATACACGAGGCTCACATAATCCCACGCGACGTTGTCCATCATGGTGCTGGTGTCGTCATCGTCGGAGTGGTCGTTTTCATCGCGAGCAGGACTGGTCGACACTCGGCCCTGAGTGACGACGTCGATTTCGACTGCCACTGACGGGTTTTGGGCTAGTTGCAGTGCAAAGCTGAGTGCAGCATAATCGTCTTGGCCACCAAAATATGGCAAATAAACCTTGCGCGCGCATCGGAGCTTGCTGGAGACTCCAGAGTCATGAGGAATACTGAATCCGCGGTCAATCAGGACGCCGACCTGGCACTCGGCGGTCGTGAACACCTCATGTACGAAAGAGCTTCGCTGAGAGTAGTCGGAGCTCTTACCACCCAATTTCAGTGCCAGGTCACCTCGTACAGGTGAGCTTTCGGCGTCGTTCCACGTGACGAGGAGGAAATCAGACGGCTGGGCAGCTGAGTGCACAATGTAATGTGCTCTGTCTTTGACAGCAGTGCGTGCCACCTGGCCCATGAACTTGATGCCGTTCATTTGGGTGTATGTTTTGATGACGCGTAGAACACCATCCGAGCGCTCCCCATCAGCCTGTGTGGTCACCTCGATGAGGTCTGCCGTACGCTGCGACAACTGAAGCAAACGCACACCGCACACCGACAGATTTGACACCATCTCATCATCCTCGTTTGCTTTGTCGTCGTCTTCTGAGGAGTCCTGCTCGTCACACACGTGATGATGATGGGTGGAGAGGAGCTGGATCACAGCCATGACAACCGAGATGGAATCAATGTCCTCCAGCAGCACAATGAGTCGGTGGAGCTCTCGCGGCGGGGTTCCATACTGCATAATGTCGTCCGCCGAGGCAGTCGCCTGGCCGTTGACCGAGTCCTCGACCGAGATAGGGTTGCCGTCCCAGTCGATCTCCCCTGCACGCCATTTGGCCACTTTCTGGCGATACCATACAGGGTAGAACTGCAGCGCAAGAGGGGTCGTTAAGAAAGTTGTCACGAGAGCCATGATGACAAACATGGTGAATACTTTTTGCGTCAGAATCCTAGCGTCCAAACCGACTTTGAGGACGACAATCTCCACGATACCTTTACAGGACATGAGAATTCCAACGGTGAAGCTTTCCCGCCATAGCAGGCCCTTGAAGCGCGCTGCGAGCGTTCCGCCCACGACTTTGCCGACCATCGCAATAACGATGAGGCCGACGACGTAACCCCACGCGACGCCGTCGTTCAGAAGACCAATGTTCGTGCTCAAGCCAGTCAAGGCAAAGTATTGAGGGATCAGAATGCACGTGATGAAGTCTTCGATCTTCTCCGTCAGGTTTACCACAAAGCCGTTCGTGCGGGGGATGATGACGCCCACCAGGAACGCACCAAAGATGGCGTGCACGCCGATGATGTCGGTGTAGAACGCAGACGCAAACACCAGCAGCAGAATGATCGACGTAGCCATCTGCGACGGGCCGTGGTCGAGGCTTCCTGACACTTTGAGGTAGCGAACAAGCAGCGGACGCACGCCAAAGAGCAGCAGCAGCGTCCATGCCACGACTAGGAGGATGGTGTAGAGCGTGTTGATAGCCTTTGCCGAATTGGCCAACGTCACGCTCAGGGCCAGCAAGATCCAGCCGCAAAGGTCGTTTCCGATGCCGGCCGAGAGCACGATGACGCCCACGCGGTCGCGGAGCAGACGGAGATCAGTCAGGATCCGAGCCAGGACCGGGAACGCAGTGATGCCCATGGCCACACCGATGAACAGCGCGTAAACGCCAAAAGAGATTTCATCCTCGCGGTCGCCCGTAAACTCGTGAAACAGGCCCACGGCCACCGCGATACCCAGGCCAAAGGGCAGCAGCATTGAGCTCGCTCCCACGACGACGGCGACGTTTATGTTCTTCATGACGTAGTCCAGGTCGACCTCGAGTCCGACGATGAAGAGGAAGAGCACGAGGCCCAGGTTGGCGGCGAGGGACAGGCTCGGGAGCGAGGCCTTGGGGAAGATGGTGTCGGTGAAGTTGGGGATGCGACCGAAGGCCGAGGGGCCCAGGACGATGCCGCAGACAACTTCGGCGATGACTCTGGGCTGACGGATGAGGGACAGAGGGTAGTGGATGACGCGACATAGCACGATGATGATGGTGGCCTGGACAAGGAACAGTGTCAAGGGGTTGGAGGACGACCAGACCAAGGGGTTCCGGCCGCCCAGGACGCCGGTCTGGGAGAGGGTCTCGTTGGCTGCCATTGGTGCTCTGGGACGCGTGTCGAGCGTCCTGGCGCGAGGGGCGAGGGGTGTGGGGCAGATGGCTCCGCCTCCTCAGACTAAGCGGATAAATCGTCCTTCGGGATTTGACGTCACGCATAGCGCGCACGTGACACGCGCGTGACGTGTGTTTGTTCCCCGCAAGCGGCAGGCACGGCTGCGCAGATGACGGGACCAGTGTGACCGCGCGTGCTCAAACGCCGGCTGGCCCCCTGCCGGCGCCGCGCGCTGGTCTCAGGGAGCGCGGGCGCCGCGTGCTCAAACATGGGTGTGTGGTCGCCCGGGGCAACCGACCGCCGCGTGCAGCGTGCGGCGCGCGCCGCACACGTCATGCGGCGCGTCGGGCCGGGCCGGGGGAGGGCCCGGGCTCATGACCTGTCGCATCGCGACAATCCCTGTCTTATCGGTGCGAGGCTCACGGGCCATCGGGCGCCGCTAGATCTGGCCATCCCTTGCCCGAAGCGTAGCTGATCAGCCCACAAACCCGGGCATGTCGCGAATCACGGCAGGGCTCGGCGCCCAGGAGCGCCCAGCACGCCGTGACAGCCGCCGCCGATGCTGTCGATCGCCCGGCTGGCGGGCCCGGCACGGGCCACCGAGGAGTGGGAAAAACGGCTGTGTCGGGAACCGACAGTTTAGGCTCAGCATGTCCAAGATACCCGTTGTGTAGACAGGTTCATGCCGTACCCTGCGAAGGCTAAAACGGGAGGGCCCCGAGAGATGAAACACTGGTATCCCAAAAACGGACTCGGGGCGGCGATCCATGCGCTGATGTGATTCAGAGCCCTTCCGGTTTAGGCACGGCGCGACCGCGGAGAGCCGGGTCGCTGCATGGAGGCGGTGGCCACCCCACACTCGGACACCGTTGAGGGGGAGGGCGGGAAGGGAGTGGCGGTGTGGCTGTGCATGGTCAATGGTCAACGCCTCGGCAGAGTCCCTGGCCCTGGCCCTGTTCCGAGTCCACCAGAGCCGGGCGCCGCCCGATCGTGCGATTCGGCAGGGTTTGTGACCACCACCGCCCTCAACTGCCACCAAGGCCGCTAAGTCACAGGTCTCGTGGGTGAAACCACGGCGTTGACACTGGCCGCGCGATAACCCACGCTCGAGAGTGTTTTTGATCTGCTTGCGATCGGTTGGAAAAACCTTCCATGGCTCAGGGTTGCAGGACAGTGGCAATCCCTGCACATATCTCCATACCAGAGTGCCAAAACCTCGAGTCCATAGCCGATGCTTGGCCGCGAATCCACGTTCAGGGAAAGTTAATGTTGACTCGCGCGCAAAGCCGTTTCGCGTTGGCGTAGAATGTAGCAAGCCGGCGCTGATGGAGGCTGCACACCAAAGTCTACAATCTGACAGGGGACGTACCCAGCCCAAGCCCGAGTCTATCGGGGCGTTGAGTTCCATGACAGGGTTTCCAGACCAGTCGTTCCTAGAGATGTCGCCATGCCCCTAGTACGCCCTAGAGCGGATGGAACCATGCCTAGCCAGCCCAGCTCATCTACAGCTAACCCCAAAGGGGTTGCGGTTCCCCCATGCGATACAGTCGGCGATGCCACCGACGTCGATCTCGCTTGACGGGGCGGCGATCGGTGTGACCGTGGTTCTTCCGTGTCCCCGTGGTGTATGTCGCCATGGCTAGTATGATCTCGCCTTGACTGTTTTGTCTCAGTGCCCGTTGAACTCCTGAGTCGCGAAGTATAAATGGATCACGTCCGTCGTCCGTGCTCATCAGTTCAGTCAGTCAAACCTTCGATAACCACTCACAATGGTCTCCGCTAAGAAGTTCGCGCTTGCCCTTGCTGCCCTCGCGTCGGTTGCCACCGCTGCCCCTGCCCCCGAGGCCAAGCCCATTGCTGTGGCCATTGCCGAGGCTAACGAGGTGGCCGAGCTCGAGGCTCGTGGCCTTGACCTCACTCTGACCGGCCTCGCCACTGCTCTGGGCTTCGACAAGACCAACGACCCGACCATTGCCATCTCGACGCTGCTGGTCAACCTTGCCTCCTTCCTGGGCTTTGGCGTCCTCCATCTTCAGGACGTCAACACTGATGCTACCGCACAGGACATTGCCACCCTTCTCAACAATGTCAACAAGAGCCTCACCCAGCTTCTCACCCTGCTCCAGAACTACAAGCCCACCTCTGGCCTCGCGTCGTCGCTGTCGAATTTCCTCATCAAGTCTGGTCTGCAGACTGTGCTGACTGCTCTCATTGCTTTCATTTCGCAGCTTATCAAGGTGATCCTCACCAACGACCTTTCTGAGGGTGTTGCCGACGCACTCCGCCCTCTGGTGCAGACCCTCGAGGCGCTCGGCAAGCCGCTGACCGACGGTCTCAACGGCGGTCTCCTGCCTGTTGCCACCCAGCTCCAGTCGCTCGCCAACCAGATCAAGAGCGCGCTGCCCGACATCAACCTGTAATACCATCACTCGCTAAATAAACCTTTGTTTGTACTGTTCGCAGGTGTAATGGCAGGCTGTGTGGCAACATGCAGAAGTGCAACATGTCTGGGCGCCGTTGCAAGTGCCCGCGACCGGGATGCCAGTGCGAGTACCCGCGACGGGGAACCAGTGCAAGTGTCACGGCTGGGATGCCAGTGCAAGTACCCGCGACAAAGAACCAGTGCAAGTCTCACGGCTGTCGCCGAGGCGCGAGCGAGTCCGCCAGGTGTCTCAGAGAAGGTGGCAACCGAAACAACACATATTACAAATGTTTTTCGTTTCTAAATATACAATGGCAGATATACAAACGCTGCCGGCTGCTCTGGGGAGCCAGGCAGGTCAATCACTAAATAAATACCAAGTCATGTCGCCATTCCACTGTTCGTAAATCAATGCTTGTGGTCCAGATAAATATGAGATGTTGCGCCAACGTGCCATGCCGGGATGGTAGGAGCACAAGAGAGGCACAGCACGCCGGGGACGGGGTCCCTCAGCAGTACGTGGTCCTCTTGTGATGCAATGCGTCAGAGGTGAGGGGCGGCGAGGCGACCTTGAGGCCTGTGGTGGGGTCGACAATCTCGATGGCCCGTCTCACCCTCTGGCTGGCGGATATTTTACACGGCGACATGGCGCCGTGGCGCGGGGCGGCGGCCGGGTGTGCCTCGTGCTGGTGGGGCGAGCCCTGGGGGGAGCTGAGGCTGTAGTAGGACGACTCGAGGGACGGGCAGAACTCCATGTCGTCCTCTGCGTCAAAGCCGCGGGATGCGTTGAACTTTTGTTTCCAGAGCTCGCGGCCAAAGTAGCTGCCGGCCTTGGCCATGTGTGGCGACACCGAGCTCGGACGGGACGGGTACTTTTGCGAGCCGACCGAGCTGCCGGGCGATATGGACGACGCCGTGCTGGATGCGTAGAGGGGCGGCGGCGACGAGTTGTTGGAGAACGCTGCCTGGGTCGGCGAGTAGGCGTAGAAGTAGCTCATGGTGGTGGCAGTAGCGGCCTCAGCGTGGCGGTGGTGGTCGTGGTGGTGGTGGTGGTGGTGGTGGTCACAATGCGGGGTCCTATCAGTTACCAGGGTGAAAAAAAGGACCCGGAAATTTGCGAGACCATATAATTATCGGGTGGTGCTTCTGGGGCTGGCTGGCCGGGGTTGCTTTTTCCAGAGGTATGCGGCGGCGGGGCTACCCGGCTGCGTCCATTTGTCATGCCCGCGCGTCTGGCCAATCGAAGTGCGCTGCGGCGCCGGATATTATGCCGTGTGTGCTGCGATCTACGCCTGGCGTGCCGGCCTTTACGCGTGCCGACGCACGTCACTGCACCCGCCGGCCCAGCCCGGAACGGCGCCTCCAGCTTCCGCTTGGGTCGTGGGGGGCGGGGCCCGTGGCGGGAGGCCGCGACGGGCTGTGGCGGCGGCGTGACGGCCGTGGCGGCCGGCGACGGGCCCCTGCGGCGACGGTCCCCCGGACGGACTACGGCACCTCGACCTCGGGCATACCAGCCCCGATAACGCACACGACGCACACGACGCACACCTCAGCAGATGGGCGGTCTGCGTGTCTGCCACTCCCTGCAGTATCACGCCAGCCCCGGCCCGGACTCCGTGCACGGTTGCCCCGTCAGCGCCCTGCGCGCGCTATCCCCGGGCCCCCACCCGGCCTGCGCCCCGCGTCACGTGGCCGCCAACGTCATAGGAGCGCCTCCTCATCGGGCAATCCCGGGGTGTCGGCGGTGGTCGCCGTGTCGCCGTGGTGGCGTGGTGGCGTGTGGTGGTAGGTGACAAGTGGCCGGCGTGCTTGGTGTGGACGCGTGCCGTCTGCCCTAGGCCTCTCAGGAGCGCCGTCTGCCACTAGGCCTGTAGTGCCGTCTGCCAGACCATACTCCGTGCTTCCCCCGCCTGTCCTTTTTACCCCGTACCTGCCTCTCGCTGTACCTCCCTGCCTCTCGCGTACCTCTCTGCCTCCTGCCCCTGCCTTCTGTCCCTCCCTGCCTCTGCCTCTGCCTCTGCTTCTATCTCTGCCTCTGCCTCCTACCCCAGCCTTCGAGCCTGCCCCAACCCACGCCTCCCTCGGCTCCACGCCTCTCTTCATTTCTGCGCCCCGGCCTCGCCAGCATGTCTCGCCCTCTGCAAGGCCCGGCCAGGCAATGCCTCGTCCCCTGTCAGCAATGCCTCCTACCCTGTCAGGCAATGCCTCCCTGATCAGGCGACGGCATGGCGTACCGCCCTGGCAGTAGTGGCATGCCTCTGCCCGGCCACGGCAGCTATGATAAGGCCCGATCATATGTCCGGCCTGAGGCTCCGCCAGACCCTTGCTCCGTTCCACCGGTCGCCGGGCCGCCGGGCTTTCCACTACGGCCAGTGCTCCTCGGCCAATGCCCGTCCTCCACAGTGCCTCAGCCAATGCCCGTCCTCCACAGTGCCTCAGCCAATGCCCGTCCTCCGTAGTGCCTCAGACAATGCCCAATGCCTCAGGACGCCTCCGCAATGCCCCCACCCCTGACCCCACCATCAGGCAATACTCTATTAAATAACTAAAACGTACACTGGGGGTATCACGTCACTTGCCCGCTGCCGGCCGAGATGGTCGCCGCCTTGAGCAGCACGTCGACGCCGCCCTTCTCTTCCTTCTTCGCGTCGCTGCATACTCCGCCGCCCCCGCCCGCCTCCTGCGGGATCGCAGGCAGCTGCCGCTCAGTGTCCATGGGCAGCGGCGGCAGCGGCTTGCTGATATTGGGCGGAACAGGCGGCCGCGGCGCCGTCCCGGCGCCCTGGCCAATCTCGGGGATCTTGGGCGGCCGCATGTCGGCCGCTGGCAGCGTCACCACAGGGTTCGGTGGCGGGTACGACCCGGGCCGCGGCAGGATCAGATGCTTGGTGTAGGAGCGGTTCACCGACAGCTGTGGCCGCTGCGGCGTGGCAGCGCCACTCTGCGACACAGAGCTCGTGCTCGACAGCGGCGGGTTCGCGCCGGGATCTCCCTCGGCGTCCTCCATGTCCACGTCGCTGTCGTTGCCCTCGTTGATCACCACCTGCGACAGGCTGTGCCGGTCGCGGCCGTCGTTGTAGTAGGACGGAGGGTGGTTCATGGGGCTGTCAGAGTGCGTGGGCCCCCAGGTCCGCGGACGCTCGTCCTGCATTCCGGGTGGCGCACACAGCACGTTCGACAGCCATGCGCTGCCCGCGCCGCTGTTGGTGGTAGTGGCCGACACGGGCGTCGTGAGACTCGATGACTGCGGCCGCGACCCGCTCGCCGACCGGTATCCGCCGTTTGGCGCGGCGATGGCGTCGTACGGGCTGTTTGTCGACAGGCTGGGGAAGCTGTGGTGGCCCATCTGGAACGGGGTGCTGGGCGCGCTCGAGTTGAAGTGCGAGCTCGTCGGGGTGCCGTTTGTGTCTACTGTGGGCGGAGTGGTGGGGGCCTGGGGCAGCGGGTGGCCCTGGGCGCCCGGCGCGAACGGCGGCAGGAGCGCTGCCGGGGGCGCCGGCAGCTCGGAAGAGCGGCGGGGAGGGAAAGGGTGTGTCAGGACGTTGCGAGTCCAGCGGGCGCAGTGGCGATAAATGAGACAGATGAGTGGTACAGAGTAGCCCAGCGATCACCC